>OMKZ01018170.1:21055-33159 GCA_900302535.1 Neoniphon sammara | reverse complement strand
GTTTACGGCTCAAACACACACACACACACACACACACACACACACACATACAGAGTGTTGAATGCATGCAGAGTGATGTGCAGAGTCCAGAATCAACACCGTCCAAATGCCAAATACCAGTAAATCTTTCCTTTAGTGGATAAATCAGTTCCAAACTTTGTCTCTGCTGGACATCATGCGCTTTTTCTTTCTTTTTTTTGACTGTGAGCCAATCAAAGCAAAACAGCGATTGTGTGTTAAACAGTCCTCACAGCAGCTGGAAGAGCACGAAAAAGAACAAAAAACCCAAAGATGATATGAAAGAAGACTATTGTGTGCATGAACGGGCAAATTTTAATTAAAACTCAGTATCTGCTTGTCTCTTTATCAACATAGTGAGTAAATATTATTCTTGGCAAGTTATCTTTCTTTATGAGCTGGTCAAGAAAGTTAATTTTGGACGTTTTGTTGTGCTCAGTGTTAGAAGAGTTGTGTTTTTTTCTCTGTCTGGAGCGGTGCAGTCATCCTGCATCGAATTTGATCGGAGCCTGTTCTGATCAAACCGATCTTATCAGGTCTGAGGGAAAAGGAAGTCTCTGCTTCCTCGTCCCTCCTCGGTGTCAGGAGGATGTGTCACATGTGTTCATACGATAGATCCTGTTGTTTTTATGTAGCTTGAATGAGCTGAGGATCGTTGACTTGACCCAGGCAGGAAACTCACATTGTTGTCTGCAGAGGCGGTTCAGTCCCACCCTCAGCAGCCAGCTTCAGTCTGTTAACCGACTCATTTTTAGTACAGAAGAAAAAATCTTCTCTTGTCAAATTGGTGTGTAGAGCAGACAAACTTACCGGCCTCAGCATTTCCCACCTTGGCTCTGTTTCACATTGTCTGCTGCAGGTCAAAGAACAAAATAAAAGCGTAGCTGAGGCTGCAGTTTGAGTCACCGGGTGATTTTTATGATTTTGGGGATGACAGCCTTGTGACCAGGTCTCCTTTTCCAATCCTCAGACTTACCTAGGATATTAAATAATGCTCTCCTCTCTCTGAGCAGCTGCTGACTGGGTACCTCTGATACCCAACTCCCTCAGCAGCTACTGCCCAAGTGCCCTTGAGCATGTCAGTCAGGCCGTGTGAATCTGTTTTAACTGTATGAACATGAAGCAGATCACTTCCTGAACAAGCACACATGACTGGTGAATTGCTTCCTTGGATAATTAAAAGTTAATAATGACTTTTAATTGAAGAGCTATTGTACATTCCGAAATCTTATTGTAATAATATTATCAAAAACTTAATTTAAATGATTTCTTTCAGGAGGAAAACCGAAGGAATAAAATCATCAAAAACAAAGCTGTTTTGTGAGCAAACAGCTTAAGGTTGATTTCACATTCGCAGTGTTTAGTCTGGTTGAATCGCTCCGTGCTGCGTTCGCTGCCCCGGTGCGGTCTGTTTGGTCAGGTGTGAACACAGCGACCGCGCTCGGGCTTGGATCAAAACAACCGGTCCAACGCTGCTCGGGCCGCCTCCATGTTTGATTGCAGTGAGGACACAATCTGACCCTGATTCATCCCAACTGCAGGAAGTGAAGTCAACACGCTACGTTATTATTACAGGCTGTGGCAGAAACACACGGTCCTCAGCAGATGTTTTCTGCTCTTTGGGCCTCCTAAACCTGTGCAGTGTGAAACGAAATCAGAAAAGGAAAGTATAAATTTCATGGTGTGATGCAGACCATGAAAATGAACTCGCAGGTGAAAGCGCCCCAAGATAATTGACTCCTTTAACAAGGGACCTGAAATGTGCTTCACTTTCATGCCGGCAGTCATTTTATAAGAGTGGGTGGCCTTTTTTTTTTTTTAAGCGGTGGTTATGTAAGTTTTGAATTGATGCTTTCCGCTCGCACAAGTCAAATTCAGTTCGAGGATCCCTGTTCTCTTGTGATCCTTCATTTTCCCCGACAGCATCACTGATCATCTGGTTTCCACCTGCAGCTCTTCAGCAGCCTGTTCGGGAACAACGCCAACCTGCCAGAGAGCTCGGAGAGGAAATACAACCAGAACTACTTCATGGAAATGATCACCATCAACGGCATGTATGACTACATGATGTATGTCGGTAAGTGTAAGTGACAGGAAGGAGTGTGACACACTGGTGATGTTAGCTTAAAAAATGTGTTCTTTTTAACTTCAACCAGTGACTGTATTTCCTGTAAGACACTCATCACCTTTTTCTTTATATATTTCCCCAGAGAAAAACAGCTGGAACACTTTTTATGTCTTTAATGTTGAAAACCCCTGACCACCATTTACATTTCAAAAATTTTGCCATAAAATACTTCTAAACTATAAAACGCCCACTCAAGTTTCAATAGATGTGAACAGGATTTTTCCCACATTTACTCACTAGTGTCTGTTAGAAAAGCTTTTATTTGGAGGTAGATGTGTGAGAGAGGGGCGGACAAATTAACAGAAACACTCTGAAGTATCTCAAGCAAAACTGAAAGCAGCTGTACAGGTGTCATATTACACTGAATTCCAATTATCTGTATTCCAGCTTAAAAAACAACAACAAAAAAACAGCTGTTATCACTTTCATAAGTAAGTTTACAAAGGAAAAAACAGGCAACTAACAGCTTAAAAGAGGCCACCTGGTCATTATTCCAAGTGCAGCTGCATCACTTCCTAGAAAAATGTGCAAAATTATTTAATGTAACAAGAACAGGCCTCAAAATCATGACAGCAAACCCCACACATCCCTCACATTGTCCTCGATGTTGTTTCCCTCTCCTAAAGTGACACTGCACAAAATCCAAGAGTGGATTCATAAACAGCAGGATGGAGTTAAATGCCATCCCTGGCCGGTCCAATCACCAGATCTAAACACTAAGAAACCTGCAAGGAAGTGGGTGATATTTCAGAAAACAGGATTAGCAAGAATATCTTCTGAAATTGTGTTTATTAGCCGTCATCAACATACACGACTGACTCCTACTCCCAAAGCTAATGAAGAAGCTTTTGTTGCAAAGATTCAAATCAATATCACCAGGTCACTGCATCGTCTTTTTCACAGTTTCACAGTTATCTGCAGAAAACCCCCTCCCTGCAGACAGGACCAGGATAAATAATCTCAGTCTGATATCTGATGGGTAACAGCAGCGCAGTGCTCTGAGGCTCTGAAGAGAGAAGGCGGCCCTGCACATTATTTTTTATTTGATATCCACATATTGCAATGTTTTGGACTTATCTGCACCCATCTTGTCCTGTTTTATTTACTGTGCAGATTTATAGCAGCTTGTAAAACGTCCCTGGAGACTGTTGACTCAGAAGCTAACACAGATCCCGCTGACTGTTTAAAAGCCTCCTCAGTGTTGGTGGTGTTTTCTCCGACAGGCCGGGTGGTTTTCCACATGCCGGACTGGCTGCATCACGTCATGGCCGCCGGGAGAATCCTGTTCAAGAACACGTTTGAAGCCTACATGGACCACTACATGCAGTCCAAACTGGACCAGATCCTGCAGGAGCACCGCATGGTCTCGCTCATCACCCAGCTCAGAGGTACGCAGGGCTGGTTAGAGGAGAAACCGTCACTGGGGCAACGTGATCGCTTTCAGCCTTTTCAAATAAGGTGGACACACACACAAAAAAAAAAAAAAGTTTTCATGCTGACTGCATCTTCAGAGTCAAGAGGCGACTGGTTGGTTTTAGAGAACAATATGAGAGCTGTGTCCCACTTCAGGGGCCGCCTCCTTTGAAAGACGCAGTCTACAAAAAAAGTGGTTTTCAGAGGGATGAAGACTTGTAGCTGGCAACTGTCCCAATAAGTGGGCATCGCTAATCGGGACAGTCTACAGAGAATCTGCCCTGCATCATCAGTGCAGCCTCACAACATAAAACAGTTACTGATTACTTGTTAAACATCATCCTACAAGAAAGTACGTTGATGTTCAGAAAATGGATGCAACCAAAATCGCAGAGCATCACAACTCGACCCCTAGTTATGCTTGTTAACTTAGGTGATCAATGTAAATATAAGATGAGGTTACAAATTCATTTCTTAATTTTGCGTTTATTCTAAATTAAAATGGGTAACTTTATAACCGCAGTTTGCAGCTGCACAAAATGGATTTTGGGTTACAGAGGCTTGCCAAGAATACCGCTTGTGTCTCCAAGTTCGGCTAAAAAAAAAAAAAGGCTGCAGATCTCAGACGCTTTCAGAGCAGACAGTGGATTGGGACGGCCAAGGAGCGTCCAATTAACCAACTGTTTATTCTGTCAATCACCAGAGGAGGAAGCTGAAGAACAGCCGTGCTAATAATCAAGAAGACAGCATCCATAGCTTAATAAGACACAATCTATCAATCACACTTATTAAAACACATAAGTAGGGCTGGGCTTATTTGTGTGTTTGTGTTCCCTCTTGTACTTTACCTCTGCCCCAGTTATGAGTGTGAGCTCCCAAAAATTGTTTTAAAAAACAGCTGAATATTAATGTTCTTGTAAATACACCATCTGCTCCTGCTCTCCCTGGGTGAGGGAGAAGGAAAGAGTCGGCGTTAACGAGAAGAAGGAATAAAAACAAAAGCTGAGAGGGACCTGAGCTGTAGAGGTTTTACTCTTCATGTTGTCCCTCCTGCCTGCAGATGCTGTGTTCTGTGAGACCTGCGAGGAGCGAACTGCAGAGGACAAACAGATCAGAGCCAAGCAGACGTTTGAGGAAATGATGAAGTATTTACCAGGTCAGTTCAACACCAAACATCTCGTCATCCCTCAGCCATTTCCTCCTCGTGCTACAGTTGTACTGTAGCTGTTATTTATTAATCCCACCCTGGACATTTTGACGGCAGATTCACTTTGAACTTCCTTTTACAAATAACCGTTAATCCATCTGCTGAGCACATTGACGAGCACAGCTTTCCTTCAGATGCAGATTTTGTCATTAGTTTCTTTTCTTTGGCCACAGTTTGTTTTGCACAAATTTCTGTTTGGGTTTTTATTGCAGTTCATATGCAGAGTTTAGTAACACCTAGTTTTTGTCCTAGTCTTAGTTGTGGTTTCACTGTGCTGCAGTAAGTTTGCTTCAAAGACATTATTTAAGCTGGCTTGGTGACTCAAGGTGCTTTAACGTCTATGGTTTGCATGGTTTTGTCTGATTCAGGTGTGAAGTTGCTACTTTGTTGCATTTTTATTAGGCATTAAAAAAACCAAACTTGTAAATAAATGACACACAATTGAACAGGTTGTTCATTTATTGCAGAGAAATTTTAAACTCAGATTGCAGACAACAGCAAGTTACAACAGCAGAGCAATACAGGAACACTGGAGCAACAACGTAGACCTCGGTATTTAAGTCTCCACAAAGCGATCGTGAAATAGTGTCGTCAGCCCATATTTCTAGAAGAGCCTCACCTCATCGTTATTTGCATCTGTCTGACCAGCAGCTACAGGTGTCAACGTCCACTCTCAACCCACAATGCACTGTGTTTCGGTTTGCTTCTTGTAGTTACACTGGATTACGTTCTCTCTTGTAACAAACTGTACTGTGGTTCACTTGGAGGCGGACCTGAGCCCCGACTTTTTTGAATGTGTGTTCTCGCCTCTCCAAACGAACCAAACTAAAGGAAGTAAAAGCACCGTGGTTCGATTTAAATGGAGCACTAGTGTCTGTGTGGAAGCCCCCTGAGAACACACACACACACTTACAGTAAAAGACTGTTTGCCCTCAACGGAGGTTTACTTTCACTGACAGCTGGGGGCTTCCCAGTCCAGCCGGTCACTGATCAGCTGAGCGTCGGTTAACCGAGGGGAGAGCATTCCTCTTCTCACTTCCCCCACCTCCGTTCACACCACTGCACTGTGGATTCAAACTAGCGACCTTGTGGTCCACTGGCCTACAGTTCACACTGCTCTTTCAGAAATACACTTCCTGTTTCTTTTAACTTGTCCACCTGATAACCCCAGTCTGCACAGGCGCGTGAAATCCAATCCTGCATGCAGAAGTAAAAAGATCCGTTTGTTTACAGTGTGAGTGGAGGGATTTGTCCGCACGCACCACTTAAGATGAAAGCTGATCACTTTTTGTCGGGGATAAGCTGTTTAAATGCATCTTTGAATCCCTCTCAAGTATTCTTTTATATGCTATGGCAATAATGACCAAGGAGCGCTTTCTTGGCTGTGATTATGGGTACGATGGTGCAACAATTGGTATGACACAAAGCCAAGTACTGCTGGCAGCACCAGACTCCCATTCATCACAGTAAACACTGTCCTCAGGGGAATTATGGCTTTTATACAGCTGCTACCAGTGCATGTGTGCTGATAAAGAAGAAAGAATATTATGTTCTGAAGAAACAAGACAGTTCGCTAACTAACGTTCTTGTTGTCACAACACGTCACAAGTCTTGTTTCCTAAATCAGAGGTTTCCTTTTTGCTCACTGCAAGCAACGTTCCCAACATGTTGAAAAAACAGTTTCAGGAAAACTGAGAAACTCACATAGATGATGTAGAACACTGTCCATTCTGTAGCATTTATAGTTATTTTGATGTGAACAAAGTGTCTTATTTCAGCTTAAAGAGCACACATAATTGAATCGACTGGACTGTGCTGGGTGTTGGTGTGCATCCACAGAAACCTAAATAGTTTGTAGAGTTTTCTGTCTCCTTTAGTGAAACATCCTCAGCTGTATGCTTACTGTACATCCAAACATGTCCCTCCAAGAATTTATACACATCCAAAGAGAGATAAACTGCCTCACATAGAGAAGGTATTGTGCTGACATGTTCACCAAATGGTTTGTGTGTGTGTGTGTGTGTGCATTTCACTGCAGACTTTGTGGGAAAGTGCATCGGCGAGGAGGCGAAGTACGAGGGCATCCGGCTCCTCTTTGATGGTTTCCAGCAGCCGCTTCTCAACAAGCAGGTAAACCGCAAACCAGAAACTTTCTTCATCCCGCTCAGCACCACAGGAGAGTGTTACTGCTTTAAATGTGTTTATTCATGATGCTGTTCAGCTCTTTGGTTGAAGGCATCCATCAAATATCAGATCTTAATGGACAAATTGGATCAGCTTCAAAATGCTCTTGTAATTAAGAGTTCTGTGGAGCCTCATCGTGAATTATTAACTTAATTCATTGCTTCACTTAGCAGTTTGGTTTAAATTAACACACAGTATCATTCTATGCAAAACAGCAGTAGAAATGGAGGGTGGCATATTTTTACAGGGTGTCTGCAGGTCCTTAAAGTCTTAAAATCGGTTTTATAGACATTAGCCGTTAAAAGTCACTGAATAGTGTTAAATTTGAATTCATGAGGTCTTAATTTCAGCAAACATTTTATTGAATTTAATTTATCCGTGTTTGCTTTTGTCAAAGTAAGTCCAGTTTATCTGCATCAGAGTCAACATTTCTGATGTTAGAAAACTCTTTATACTGACCTGCAGCACCTGCCTGCTGGGGAAATGACACAACTCACTTTGTACTTAGCGGTCATGCTGACCTGTAGAGAAATCCAAGAAAATCACTGGACTTACTTGTGGGGAAAAAAAAGTCCTGGTTAGATTTACTAAAGCAGCAGTGTAAAGATAATGTATTTCTGCTCGAAAAATCAGCTGTCAGTAGCTTCAATCCAAAAAGTTATCAGCCTTCAAAGACTGGAGTGTCTTATCGTTATCATTTAGGAGTGAAACTTCTTAGACAAGGACTGTATTGGTCACAGAGGATCAAACCTGCGGCCTTTTGGCTTCACAGCGTCTCTGACAGAGTTGAATGTTGTGATTTGTGTGTTTTCTTGTCAGGTGACCTACGTCCTGCTGGACATCGCCATGCAGGAGCTTTTCCCTGAACTCAGCAAGGTAAACAACAGAGGAGAATGTTTAGAGATGATACAGGCAGAGAGGACGTGGTGTGTGCTGTTTGGTTACATATTGCAATGTGTATGTTTAGTCTGCTGCTCCAGGCATGTATACGTGTGTGTGTGTGAGTTTGGTGTAGGTAGGTAGATTTTTGTGTGTTTGGCTGCTGGAATAATGTTTTACAGATTTTAACAAGAATAAAACGTTTTACTTGTAAAACAGTCTGTAAATATACAGTATATTTACAGACTGTACAGAATGTATATGTATATGTATATGTATATGTGTATGTATATTTATAGAAATATACATCTGCAGATACATCAGACTAACTGACTAAACATAGTCTTTGGTTGCAGCCCTTGCTATAATTAACACTTGACTAGTTAGAATGAATCGACTTCATTCTTCTTCATCACTTTGCCTCAGACTCTTGTGTAGTAAACAGAACTAAAACTGGATCGGTGTTCACCTGGTTCACAGGAAGCGGTGACTGACCGCTTCTTTCTCAGGTCGTCTCAAAATATTTCAGCCTCTGTGGGAAATGCAGAACAGGAGGAAGGAAGGGGGAAGGAGGGGAACTATTTTTATACAGCACTTTCCTTTAAGTTACAAATTGCTATAAAACATACTAAAGCTTAACCGCCACTCTGTAAATTTAAATTGCATTAAATGAACATAATCGTGTGAACTTCATGATTGCTGAATGTTATAAACAACAACTGAACCATACAAGTTTTTTTTTAATGCATTGCACACATCATCTTTTGAATAAGCCTTACACCAAACATTTGTTGCTGAGTGTTGGTGATAATTCAGGTTATGTTGTTTTCTCTTGGCTGTAAAGCAGTTTACATTTACTGCACAGCTCTTTTAGCTCACCTCTTGTCTGGTTCTGCAGAGCACAGTGGCTGCTGAACGCCAAAACTCGCAGTTTCACCCGCCAAGTCGTTTTAGGACAGAAAAAGAAATCCACACAGTGTTTTGTTTCCTGCCAAAGTGGCTGGCAGGACAGGATTTCTCTGTCTGGTAACTCAGTCTGGCGGTTACTATTCTTAACACCGAGTTCCCACAAGCCTCGGAAAGCCATGGAAGTTTTTGAGAAAGGATTTGAGAAAAACAGAAGTTTTGGAAATGATTTGGATGGCCTTGAAACACCAAGATTCATCAGTGTAACTTGACACTTCACATCCTGAAAATAACTCCAGGATGGAGATTACCATTTAAATTGCAGCATTTTTTTAAAGAATGATTTAAAGGAATACTCAGTTTTGGGCACGCCATTTTCCAGACTTACCCAGACTGGAAACAAGATGTTTGATACAATTTTAACCTCTGTATGTCCACTGGTTCCGTTCCTATGGGTAACATTTCATGTTAGTTTAGACTTTAAGTCTACAGGAGTCATTAGCCTAGCCCCGTCAAAGTGAAAAAATAAACCTTACTTATTTACACATTGTATCGTGCTATAGTTCTTATTGTTGGGTCAAGTCTTTATGGTAAGCTAACACAAAATGCTAACCAAAGGAACTGAACCAGTGGATGTACAGAAGAGAAAATGGTATCGAACATCTTGTCTGAGTCTGGGTAAGTCGGAAAAAGGGTATGTCTGTGAAGATTCTCATTCATCCAGGTCATGGTACTTCTAAGTGCTTTGTAAAGACAACTGGACTTGTTAGAGGTTCTAGAAGATGTTTCGCCGGTCATCCAAAAGGCTTCTTCAGTTCTGACTGACTGGTGGGGAGACCCAGGTATTTATCCTCTTGAAGGGTCATTTACACCAAGAGAGTCGTTGAGGTCACATGTGAGTCGTTGACCCACCCAGCCATCATGTGAGTCGTTAGGGTCATGAGTCATGGGGTGAATGGGTGCTGAGCCGCCTAGGGAGGATCTCAGGACTGTCCTAAGTGGCTGATAAGTGGTCATTCCAGTTTGACGTAGATGGCTTCTTTCAGAAAGAGAAATTCAGCGAACACTTCAAGCCCAGCAACACTCTGAGGCAGAAGCTTGTCCACCCCAAGGACAAAACATCTAGGCACAAGCAGTGCAATGTAGTACACTGGGGAAACAAACCAACTGCTTCACAAGCGCATGGTACAACACAGGAGAGCCAACACCTCAGGTCAAGACTCAGCAGTCCACCTAGATCTGAAGGACAAGGGACACTCATTTGAGGACAACAATGTGCACATTTTGGCCAGAGAAGACCGGTGGTTTTAAAGAGGAGTGAAAGAAGCCATCTACGTCAAACTGGAATGACCATCACTGAACAGAGCAGGAGGCCTACGACACCACTTATCAGCCACTTACAACACAGTCCTGAGATCCCTCCCTAGGTGGCTCAACACCCATTCACACCATGACTCATGTGACCCTAACAACTCACATGATGGCCGGGTGGGTCAACGACTTACAGGTGACCTCAACGACTCACATGTGACCTTAATGACTCACTAGGTGTAAACAACCCTGCAAGAGGATAAATACTTGGGTCTCCCCACCAGTCAGTTAGAACTGAAGAAGCCTTTTGGATGAGAGCAAAAATGTCCTCTAGAACCTCTTAACAAGTCCGGTTGCCTTTACAAAGCACTTCGAAGAAACAAAGAAAGGGTATTTTGCCCAAAATGTTGGTGTATTCCTTTAACCATGGTGTCCTGTCTTAGATTAAAATATTTCATTTGAATTTATTTGAGTTTCATTTGAATTTAACCAGAGAAGACATTTAAAATCGCTGAAAAGTTTGTGAATTTGACATTCAAGTTGAGTGCGTGCCTCTTTATCTGTTTGTTTTTGATACAGCAGTGCAGCTCTGGACTAGTGGCTGCTAACTTTGCCTTGACCAGAGTGAGACTGTGCACAGTCATGACTTCAATTTAAACGCAGCTTTTGAATGCACAAAGAAGGGGGGATTTTTATGTTTTTGCTCAACTCTCACTGTGAAGAAATTAATAAATGAGAGTTGGCAGTGCAGCAAATGGGACAAAACTCACTGACTGAGGGAAAATGTCGCCCAGGGTATTCATCCTGTCACCCAACCCTGCTGCTCACATGATCAGATTTGCAGATGGAAATGTAACGGCACAAATTAAAAGCTCTTAGGCCAGATGGTTCATGATGATGTGTTTTCTCCACAGCAGGGAGCGAAGGAGCCGACCGCCATGTGAAACACAGGATGTACACCATATACCAGCTGTCCCGTTAACCCGGCTGATGGAAGTGCAATACGACAAACTCCACTGTCTCTGGGACTATTTCAGCATTCCACAATGTTTATTAATGCACTAATAAAGATATATATATTTATTGTTACTGCAGTGTTCTGCTGTCCGTTGTGCTTCCTTTCAACATAAATGGTTAATAGCTGATTTCAGTTCTTAAGTTCATTCAGTAATCCTAAAAAAGAGGATCCAATCTGAAAAAATGTGATGATACTTAAGTTATTTACTATCTTTTTCAAGTTCCATAATTTTATTTTGTACTATCATTTGTAATTGAAATGACATAAACCTGGAGGTAAATGCAGACTTGTTGCTGCATTCAGGGTTCACTCAGTGTTGTATGAACACCAGTCTACAAATTTACAAAGACAGAAACAAAACTGGTGTGTCTTGGCATAATATCAGTGCAGTGCAGCGATCGGCCTTCTGACTTGGTTGTATAGAAGCACAATCGTTCAAATTGTTACCACTGATATTAACATTGTACTTAAAATAGTGAATCCTAATTTTTATGTTTTGGCTAGTAAGCACAGCTATATTATGGAAAGCTGTTTGGAATGGCGTTCCATAACACCTAATTTTAAATGCCTTAAAACGTTCATAATGGACGTGTTAACAGGTTATTTTCTGTTATCTTAAGACGTTCATATTTGACGTATTAATGCGAACTGCATGACCCTGCGTTAGTGTGGTGTTGGATTTATCAGGTCTATGGGTTTCCCACCTTAGAACTCGATCATCCATTCATGTGTATACGGCAGGAAAACATCAAAATACTCAAGCTGGCAAGAAATCTTCAGCTATTTCAGGAGATAATGTAAATACGGGGAATTGAATGCTATAGCAGTATAGCTATCGAGGAATGTTTTTGTCTTTGTGGTTCATGTTCTGTTCTTGTGTGAAATTTACATCTCTGTACTTTCTTCGGCCCTGTTGGAAAGAGTTACAAGTTGGGCAATTTGTGCTAAATCACGATTTCCCAGACTTGGACATCCAATATAGAGAGCATCCAGGTGTTTTTTTTTTTTGTGTGTGGTGGGAAACTTGTATACCTGATAAA
>OMKZ01018170.1:3071-21006 GCA_900302535.1 Neoniphon sammara | reverse complement strand
AGCCACCTGGCTCTTTAAAAAAAAAAAAAAAAAAAAAATGCCGAGCCTTTGTTTCTCATTCCAATCAGACAAAAATGAACTCTTGTCCTGCTTATGACCCACGCTGGTTTCTGTGTGTCACAGTTGCCAAGTGCATGCCTGGTAATCGCTTGGCAGCGCTCCATGTAAATAAAACAGAGAGGAAGAAGAAGAGCGGAGGGGGAATACTTTCCATTAAGTGTTACGTGGGTGTTTTGGGGCATTTGGCAACATTTCTCCATGTTGCTGATGCCAGTTGTGTTGGAGCCCAATGGAGCGACTAATCTGTAGTTCCTGAGGAGAAAAAGACAGCACTGTTTGGGAGATCCCCGACACAGAGAAGGCCTTGTTCCCTCGGCTCAGAGAGCTTCAACCAGAAGCTCCAGTTAACCCTGCAGAGGGCCTGAACAGCCTCCCAGGAAACATGCTGCCACACGCGCTCACATGAATGTTCATGCTAATTTCATTCTTTTTTCTAACCACTCTGTCCATGTCAATTTCCACTACATCTGATATTCAGGGTGTAAGGAGGATTCCTATTTATTACCAAGGGAAAATTTAAATGGAAGTGGTCGTTTTGCATCATTTTGTATGCAGTAGATTAGGATCTCCATCCATTCAGTGCCTGCGAATATGAATGCACTTTTCAAAAAAATAATGGCAATGATAAGGGGCGCGTTTAACATATACCCATGATATAGATATACCATATTTTGTTTCAGGGCTTAAATTACATCTACAATCATCACTTTTGTGAGTTTAGATTTTTTAGTTACAAATATCAACTTTTGCTAAGTTTGCTTAAGTGCAATTTGTTGATGTGAATGGGACTCTGAGACAAGGGAGGTCTGCTGTGGAGTACCTCAGGGGAGCGTGTTGGGGCCACTTCTGTTCCTCCTTTACATCAAGGACATGAGCGCAGCAGGCACCTGTCAGCTTTTATTATATGCCGATGATTTAGCATTGGTCTCACACAAAGACAAAGACAGTTGTTGAAAACATGTTAAGCTTGGAGCTGGAAAGCATCAGTTGTTGGTCGGCTAACAACAAACTGTCTTTACATCTGGGCAAAACTGAAGCAATTTCATTTGGCTCAAGAGAATCCGAAATTTGCCTATTTCTAGTATTTCAGCACAAGCGACTGAAATAACCTGCAAAGCTTCTGTGAATTATCTTGGCTGCAAACTAGACAGTGTTGCCGAAATCACTAGAAAAATCACTATCAATGTGGCAAAACGTTAGTCTTCTGAAAGAGCCCACATTGTGATTGATTTTCTCTTTCCTTTACTGTATCATGTAGTTAAGGGTTTGTGTGAGACACTGTACAAGTTAGAACAAGTAATTTTCCACACCTATGGAAATGCTTCTCTCCAAATTAAAACATGGCTCCCATACCACCCTGAAATTGTGGAGTCATCCTATACTTCCGTAACGTGTTCATCTCGATGTTGCACATCAGCATGCTCTCACTTGTTTGACATGTTCGAAAACAAGACGAGCTTGAGCAGGAGCCAGGACAGTTTGTTGAAAAAAGGCAATTCGCCATGTCGAGAGGAGTTTTCTTCATTCTGAGGAAAAATTCCTCTGCATCAGGAAATTGCGTAACGTGTTTACGTTACCTTACTTGATTACTGAAAAAATCCCAGTATACATGCACGATTTACATTGCCCAATGAAAGTGTTTCTCCAGGAGAAATCCGTCTCAAATCACCCTCTTTCTCTTAATCCCTGAACCCCAACTGTGGAAACTGGCTTTTGTGGTGAAGTACCTGATTACTGAGGTGCATGTAAACGCTGTGACTGTTCCACACCATTACAACCCCAAACCTTTCTGTGTTCCCTGCATTTTACTGAAGAATGCTTTCTGACCAGTGCAAAGCTGGGTTTTCAAGTGTTGTTTCTGAAAGATGGAGCAGAAAGGAACAAAAGGAAGACTTACGATCACATCAGACTGATGCCAGTTTGCTGGGAAGCCTTTGTGTTCAAATCTGGAGTTCAGTTTTCCTGTCAGTAAAGTGTAAAAGAAACCAGACATAGTGTAGTTAAATTTATCAGTTTATCACAAAAAAGACAAGAATCATTTTTTTTCATTAACAACTTATGAATGTATTTCTGACAAACATCTGCACTTTGAGAAAAAAATTACATTCTTACCAAATGTTTTTATTTGACCTTTTAGAAAGACTTTTGGCATCCATGTGTGTCCATGAAGAATATCTGGACAATATTCACCATTAAACATTGAAAACTACAATTTATGCAACAGTTTGTAATGAAAATTGAAGAGTTAAGAGTTTTATTTTATTTTTATTTTATTCCATATTCCTGATTTGCACTGTTTGAAAATAGTGACATCATTTTCAGACCATGAAGCCCCCCCCCAAAAAAAATGTTCTTAAAAATAAATACAGACAAATATAACATGGACGGACTGAAAGCTTTTATTTTCTCTGTGTGCTGAAGCCTTGAACTGTTCCCAGTGTTTAAAATCAACACAAGACTATGTTCCAGTTGGAGCCACTTACTGCCTGGTATGAGTTACAAGTGGTCAAAAGGACCTGGATAAATATTTATTTCCCTTAAGGCTTCTGTGTATAGTAGAGATAACCTAACCTGGGCTCAACAATTACACTGAAAGAACACTATCCATCCATTTTGGGAGAAAAAAAATCATTACCTTAACTAAATCATTAAATCCATCCTTCCATGTTCTATACTCGCTTATCCCAGCATACATTGGGTAGAGTTATCATTAAATATCTTTAAAATATAGTCTGCAATTTTGTCAGTCAACAACAGGACGGCCACTGTTATGGATAGTGACTACTATCAAAACAAAGAAAATATGAAATTTTGTACTTTTTTTGTGATTGACACCATCACCAGGTTAACACCACCCATCTGGAGCTACAAGTAAATTAAAGCAAATGCCCAGACTTTAGACAAATTGTGTGATCCAGGTCTATGAAACATTAAACCAGTTCATCCGTCACCTCAATATCAAATTAAACTGTATTAAGAAACAATAATTCATTCCCTGGTGCATAAAACATGAGGATCACATCCATTGACATCACATCTTCAGACCCATTTTTACTCCGAAGCTTTAAATTGATGCTTGTGTTTATTCCATTTGTTCGTTTCTTTCTCTTATCTCTGCTTTTAAAATCATTGCTGTTACTATCACTTGTTTTTAATTCTTATTACTATTGTGTTAACATTTTCAGTTTTATTGTAAAGCACACTGTAACTCTGGTTTTCAAAAGTGCTACATAAATAAAGTCTTACTTAAATTGTACATCAGCAGTTTTTCAATATGAGGATTTAAGCCTCCATCTGAGATAATTAGAGGGTTTTCCTTCATATCCCATATAAACTCATGACCTTTTTTCCTTTGTTTAATTTTTTTTTTCTTCTATTACAAAACCTTTTCAAAATATGAATTGCAGCCACATTAAAAGATGTTTCAGGACAGCTGCAAAGTATGGCAAACTCATTTTTGACCTTGTGGGGGAAATAAATTCAATTTAAATTGCCCCCACAGCACAGAATGACCATCACACTGAACATATGAAGGCTTTATGAGGTTACTGATCATTGCCAACGAGTCAGTGATTACTTCCCCAGCTGCTGACGGTCCATAGATAATGATATAGATTATTATATCATCTCTATGGAAATTAAACTCACTCTCTAGCTTGGACCAAACCCTCCCCAATGTAATTTCAAAAGCCCAACCAGGTGGACAAGAGAGGAAAAAGATGCAGCTTCATTTACACAATCTGAACCGGGCTTTTGCTACTATAGCTGTCGTTTTCCTTCATGTTCAATATTATGCTGAGTTGAGAAAAAGCCTGTTTTAAAGGTACATTATGTAAAATTGCGTTTAAGTGAGGACCCTTAAGCCTCAACTGACCAAAAACAAACAAACAAACAAACAAAAAAACAAACAAACACGTGGAATAAGCATAAATTTTGATGGTCGAGAAACTGCATGCTTATTCCACCTTTTTGGTCACCTGAGCTTAAACGGTCCTTACTTGAATTAACCCTAAATTTTGCATAGTGCACCTTTAATAAAGGAGGAATTTTAGCCCTGTACATCCTCTGGAGCTGATAGTTTTTAGCTCCAAACAGCAGCTAGTTTAAGTTGCTCTGTCAGACCCAAAAGGTTTTTAAAAAATTCACCATATATCTGCCTACCAAGCTGCTTCATTTCAACTACAAATGTGTCTACTGGTAGGTAGCTGCTACATGTAAATCACTGTGTGATCTAACCAAGAAATTCATTAACATCATCACTTGTAATCAAAGAAAGTAGAAAGTCCTCATTTTCCCTTCTCCTTACAGTGAAACGTACTCTAAATACCGTATTTTCCGCACTATAAGGCGCACTTAAAAACCTTTAATTTTCTCAAAAAACGACAGTGCGCCTTATAATCCGGAGCGCCTTATATATGGATTATATAGCGGTATCAGATCAGGTATCATTATATAGCGGTATCAGACTGGGTTTTTTTACGTGTTACAGCTGAACAAGGTTGGGAGTTATTGTGAATACGCTCATTAACGTTTGAACAATGTTGAGAGTTAATGTGAACGCGTTTAATAAAGTTTGACTGACTGACTTATCTGTTTTGTTTCGCTTAATGCGCCTTATAGTCCGGTGCGCTTTATATATGAAAAAAGTCCGAAAATAGACCATTCATTGACAGTGCGCCTTATAATCCAGTGCACCCTATAGTGCGGAAAATACGGTAATTTACTTCTAAACAAGATCATGGATGGTAAATCAAAACACGGGTTCAAATTATGACGAAAAGGAGCTGATTATAGCAGGAGCTGATCACTGTTCCCAACTTTACCATCCAGACTTCAATTGTTTACTTGTTTGGTAGATTTGGCAATTTAATAAACGCCAGGTTGGTCACAGTTTATCGCGGCACATTATCACGTGCCTCTTCAAGTTTACCTGCAACATCAAATCTGGTGAAACAAAAACAACAAGTGCTTTTCTGTCCTCGGTGGATTTGGCCTTAAACGTTCCCACACACAGTCCACAGCAGCGCCGGTAAAACCAGCAGAGCCAGCGGAGCGGTTTGAGTCTGCAGTCCAGATGCTGAGTTATAGATTTTGATGCGTCCTTCAACAGACGGATGCACCTTCTTCCTCTCTGCGATGTAGTTCGCCACAACAGCAATGTCCAAATCGCCTGAAGGGAAAAAACAAATAAAAACAAACCAACTGTAGTGTTTGGTTCCGAAATCAGATCTTTACCATTTGAAGGAAAAAAAAGAAGAGGACATTTTCTTACAAAACAACTGCTAGCTAATATTTGAAGCAAATTATGTCACCTTTTAAATTAAAATTGGTAACTTCAAAATAAACAGATTGACACAAATACTGAAAATGATATACAGCTGCTGTAAGATCATTCAAACTTTATTTCCATTCCTATAAGTTTCTGTAAGTTATTTTGTCTTGCAAACAAGTGAAATTAAAACAACCTTTATAGTTTGTATTTTCTATTCACCATTAACTATTTCCAAAAGTGGAAATGCAGTCACACTTAGACTTTTTGCAGAGGTGCAATATAGGAAAAACTTAATTCTGCCAGAAAAATGAGATGGAATCTGAAACTAAAGTACACAAAGTCACATTTATTTATTTATTTTTTAAAGAAAGTGCACTTTCTAAAATGAATAACTTTAAAACCCAACCAAAACCTAACAGTCAGGTTTTATTTTTCTCTAAGTTAGAAATTAATCATATATTTGGGTTAGACAGATCAATTTACAGATGTATCAGGTCGATGTTTTTTTTTTAATATTGGATTGATATTGTCCATATCTTCCCTCTTTTATATAAAATATGTTATTCACCAGCTCTTTTCATAATAAGATTTTTAATATATATATTTTAATTGTTTGTTCTTTGCTCATTTTGCTTCAAAAATTTCATTAAAAGGATACTGACTCTAGTAATAGTTTCCTTGTTTATTTTTTTGCAGCCTAATTTTCAAATTTACTGAGCCCGAATATTTCAGTCATCAGCAGCTTTAGTTGAAATATATCAGAATCAGTATCCATCTTAAAAACTCACATCGGTCAAACTGTCGTGTATGAAGCATTTGTCACGTTTCCACATCCGACCACAGGCAGAAGAGACTCACCGCTGTCGTGTTTGAGCTGCTCCTCCTTCAGCATGGAGAACCCGTCTCCTCCCTCTGCCAGGTAGGACGGCAGCACCAGCTTGTAGACCTTCTCGTCCTGCACGGCTTCGTACCGAGGAACCCGGCAGCTCGTGCACAAGGCGCTGAGGCTCTTCAGTCGCTGCCAGGCGGGCTTCGACATGTCAAACTCCACCTGAAGCCCTGATGAAGGACATGGACAGATGGCAGCTTCAGCCCTGGTGACCAGTGTTGGTCTTGTTACTCAAAAACAAGTTAAGTGTTACTTATTACTCTTTACTCATTTCTGCAGTGTTTTGGGTTGGTTGTAAAGTTGCTTTTCGGTCCTTAGGAACAGGAATTCAGATGGCATTCAGATCAATTTTTTTTTTAAATGAACAAGATATCATCTAATGCAAATACAGTTTTTCATGGATGCAATCTGAGGCAAGCTTTTGCTTCTATAGCTGTTGTTTTCCTTCATGTTCACTATTATGCTACGTGAAGAAAAGGCTCGTTTTAAATGTACATTATGTAACATTGCACTGAAGTGAGGGAAATGTGATGGCTGAGAAATTGCACGTTTACTCCATCTTTTTGGTCAGTTGAGTCTAAATGGTCCAGTTTCAAGATATCAAATACAAGACACAATCAGAATCAGGAAGGAGTTTGACAGTAAAGGTCAATTCCCAACTCATAACAAGTGAAGGTTTTAAGAACGGGTTTTTCTTATTTAACCATGATCAAAACCTTCTTCTGACTTTAACCAAGTTACTTGCCCAGACTTCACCATCAGCAATTCAACACAACGCACAGGAGAAACTGATGTGTCCAATTCATGCTATCATTACATGGCAAAGACAATATATACAAGTTGGAAATGGAAATGAAATCCTGATACCGGCCACTTGTAGGAACTCCCCGGTGCTGAGGCCGTATCTCCTCACTGAGTGTTCGAAAGCTTTCCTCAGCGTGGAGCCTTTGATCTGCAGCAAGTCAAAGGTTCCTCCGAAGGGCATAACGGTGATCAGGTCCTCCATGGTGATCGAACCTAGACCGCAAACCAACACTGTGAGACACAGCGGCTACTCCAAGTCACGAAAAATACAATTTATTTATTTTTATTTTAGCTTTTTATTGTCTTTTTTGTATAGTATTTGTATCTAGTCTTTTTTATGGTCTTCATTTCCTTATGTTCCTCCCTATTTTCACTTTATTCCACTGAAAAATCACCACCGCACCGTTCCTGCTGCGCTCATCGATCGGCGCCCGGATGCCTCCTCCGTTGTTGATGCAGGAGCTGACGTGGTTCCACTGGAGCTCGTCGGCATGTCTGATGTTGTTGTGAACCTGGATGGTAGACAGACGCAAACATTTAGTCACTTATACATGGTTTCTAATGTTTAATTATCCAAGTAGGCTTGCTCTGCACTTCCTCAGCATCGGCCGGCTTTACATTCCTGCATTTCAACGTATTTACGTTAAGAGCAGCAGAGTAAAACAAAAGTCTTCGACTGAGCAGCTTCACTGGAGCATCAGGACACTTAGACTGTATGTTTTTTTTTAAAATTTATGATACAATGAAACTTTACTGACCAAGCAGAACAAAAACACACATCCAGTCTTCAGGCTGAGCAGAAAGTAAGTACGGACGAAAAAGGGCACACATAAACATACTTGTGTTCCAGAGTGTGTGAACTGATACTACATTCATTTTTTTTAAAACTTCGAACTCATCAAAAACGAGCTCTCAAACTGTCAAAAAAATGAACTGAACCATCATCCAGCTCAGAGTTACAAGTCACAGCATGAGTTTCAGTTTCTCAGATTTCAGTTGAAGTGATGTCAGAGAGAAGAAAAATGCCAGAAAACAAAATCGCCTTTTGTTGTCGATGCTAAGACCTAAATCAATATATGAGTGTTTATTTACCACATATGCAAAAACTGCTGCCTCCATGCATTTTTGCTGTTCCCTCTGGAGGAAAATGCGTATTTCCCCAGCTGACTCCATGAACACAATATTGCAGGTCAATTTGTTGTTTTTTTTTTGTGAAATTTCTAACTCCATGTTGAATGAACACAGCTTTATTAACATCAGTGTTGTGACTGATGAACAGTGATAAATGTTTATACGCTTTGGGAGCAGATTTTATTATCTTAATCATCTCCATTTCATTGATCCCCATGGGGACGTTCTCTTTTCCTCTCATCCAGCCCGACCCGCCTCAGAGGGGTCAGAGGTCGGCCACAGCAGCCCTGAAGACGCTTTCCTCACAAGTAATATAATAAGTAACAGAGGATATAAATCAAAGTGT
The DNA here is from genome assembly GCA_900302535.1 of Neoniphon sammara. NCBI lineage: Eukaryota > Metazoa > Chordata > Actinopteri > Holocentriformes > Holocentridae > Neoniphon > Neoniphon sammara. The sequence goes on along the minus strand of OMKZ01018170.1, from coordinate 12,504 downwards.
AACCCAATAACAGAGATGCACAATGAAGACAATTTCCACTTACTACAGAGTTCTCACTGTGATGACTACTGACAAATGTCCACATTTAATATACATATTCATATTCCACTCAAAAATATTGCTGCACAGATTAAACAATAATCTGAATATTCACATGGAAACATGCATATTAATGTTTCTTGAGCTATTGTAAAATTGAAGCTCATATTACGCCAAATATTACATGGATGTATTCAACCATCTTGAATGATATTGGGATATTAATGTGAATTCTCTCTCTTACTTGTCCTTTAAAAGGTACTTTATCATAGAAGAGTGCAGTGGGACTGATCGATGAGAAGCCTTCAGAGTGAAACACTCACCATGGCGTCGCAGATCAGGTTTCCCAGGTTGCATTCCCGGAATCGACACTCTTCAAAAGTCCCGTTCAGGTAGACCAGAGTCTGCCCCACGTGCTGGGAGGAGTAGTTAGCCAGATTCTTCTTCCAGTCCTCCGCATCTGCAAGAATCTCTGGATCTGCAGAGATTTTAATTTTAGAAAGATTTTTAGTAATAAATCTAAATCCATCTTGCTATTCACTGTTCCCAACTTACATCCAATCCATAAATCTTTTCCCTTTCTGTTTGATGTTTGTGGTTTGGAATTAACCACAAGAATAACTGGGTAGTTAGCATGAGCAGTGACAGCCACCATGACTAAACAGAGGAACTCAAACTCCACTTAGCAACAAAAATGGAGGCAAAATGGAAAAGATGTCACAGAGGGTCAGATTTGATTTAACGGTCCAGTTTGATTTCCAGAATCTGTAAAACACTTTTAACTAACAGGGTGGCGACTGAAATACTTAGCAGAAAACCAAAGACAGAGAAAAAAATTAAATGAGGATGAGTGAAAACAAGACCTGGAACAAGCACATCAAAAACCCCAAGGAACGGAACAAGCATTGGACTGATATAGGCCTTTTATTAAAAATCAGATATGGGCCGGTGTCCTCATACTCTGCTATGATTTAAGTTTGATTGATTACCCTGACTTTATTGCACAATTAATCAGCATCACACTGACTGCCTGAGGGAAAGCTGAACTGGATCTCTGGACCATCTTGGAAAATGTGGTTAGGAGGAGAGCGGGTTCCTCTCGTGTTGCAAGAGTCTCATGAGAACATTTCATCCCATAAAAGAAAGAAAGTGAAAAAAACAAAAGGGTGACTGTGAAACATGAGAGCCTCAACAGTAAAGATGAAAGTGAAAGTCCCCCTGCTCACTCTTCTCCTTACCCTGCGGGACAGAGCTGTTCAGCAGGATGGGTTTCCCCGCAGCCTGGACCACTTTACCAGCATTGTCGAACGTCACCTTTAGATAACCCAAATATTTCCCAAAGGCATAGGCCTGCACGACCGGAACGTCCCGCCCGTCGTCTGATCTCACCATATAAGGATAAGGTCCTGCAGGAATCTCAGTGGAAGGGGGAGCTCCTGGTCAGAGAAGGTGGAGAGAAAGTGGAAAAACCATGTAACTATGTAACTACGATCCGGGTGTTTCTGCTGTGAGGAAAAGACTCCGGTATCTGGTGGTAATAATTGAGTCATTAGCGAGAATCAGAACATCATTTTGATTTAATGAAGCCTACGTCCTGTTTCTTCAGGCCCAGTGCTTCCTGTTATTAATTGCTTACCCCCTTATCTCTCTGTTTTGTGAAACGCATTAGAACAGAATAAGGAAATGTGCTGAAATCGCCGGATACCTGATCGAATCCAAGATAAAACTGCACTACATAAGCTGAGACCTACACTTCACAATTTGTCACTTTCTGACTTGGTAAAGCAAAAGAGCTTTCCTCAATAGACTCCTCTGCTGCCTCCATTTTTTATGACGGGATTATTTGTCCTGGTGAGGGATTCCTCTTTGACTTGGTGTTCTTGGGAGTTTTCCCTTTAATGCTCTGAGGGTTTGGTTGAAGTTTGGTGGCGATATAGAAGAGGTGAGCTCATTTATGTCCTGCTAGAACATGCTTTTGTGTTTTGCTTGAGTTTCATCATTCAGTTCAGTGGCTGATTTTTGATTAGTGACATTTTGTTGGGCTTATTCTTTGTGTGATCTTTTGAGACATGCTTGAGATGAAGAAATGACACTTGAACTTGTAGATAGAAGAATATTGAATAAATTGCTGCTGTAATTACACAGTCACAGGATGCACAAGATTAGCATGACTTGGGAACCACTGTCTTCAGTTACTGTTGGACACTGGTGACATTAGTCTCAAGGGTTTTAAAACACAAAACAGCAAGTTTGGTGGATTTTTTTCTGACTTGAGTAGCTTTTTTTGTGAGTTCATAGTTCATATGGTCATTTGTGTCTTTCTTGACCCCTGGCCCGATGCAGTTGAAAGGTCCTAAAATGGGCAGATGTACACACATCACATGGCCACGACAACTGTCCAATTTACCAGCAATCTGTTAAAAAATACACATTTCTTGTGGAAAAGTTGCCATCATTTTGCAAAATTGCAAGTTCTTGCAAATATCGCGGAGATTGCTTTGAATTTGCATTAATTATTGCAATCACAAAATTGCAAAATCCAGCAGGGACTGAATTTCCCTGGCTGCTCAGCTCGTTGGAAGTCCACTGATCACTTTGGTCACAGTGTGAACACGCGATTAGCTTTTGCGAATACATGGTTTCATCCAACAATACCATTTCAAAGAATGTTGTCATCTTTGCTTACTGTCACATTTGTCTTTGTAAGATGGTTTGAAATAAACAGCTCACATTTGTGGGCATCAGATCACGTGAACAGATCATGAAGTCTCAGCCTCAAGAAGGCAGCTCAACTCATCACCACACCATGAGTGAGCTCAGCCGCAGCCCAATTTGACAACAAGACTCACAACTGTGGTAAGTGTGCCAACAGTGGCATCTGATGACCAACACAGCGCCAGCTCATGTCTGCTGAGTCAGCGGTGAGCTGGTGAAGGAGACGAACTTCCCGGTCTGGAGCGTCCATGCACTCTTAACAACAGACCGACAGGCTGCATGTTCTCTGCTCTGGAAAAAGACAGGCTTTATTTTCCTGAACTTCCCATGGTGCTGAGATCCAGCAACAGCACACTCCCCTCCTGCCTGGTCAGTGACTCTTCTGTGGTGTTTACATATACATCACTGTAGTGTTATTTATGAGGTCCAGCAGCGCAGAAAACTTGTTTACTCTGGAGGAAACCGCGAGTAAAATATGCAGTGCAAAGACTCAAAGTTTCCTGTCATCCAAAAGAAATGAAACACGCAGCCGCGCCCTCGGACACACAGCTACGTGCACGACCACGAGCGAAGGAAGTTCCAGTGGTAAACCTCTAAAGAAAGCCTCCAACCACCAGGCAGACATCACTTCTCTATAAAAGTCTTCCCTTTGTTCCAACAAGCAGCTATAATTCATTCAGGACTCAATTTGATTTCAATAGATTTATCAGGGCTTTAGGATTGAAACTGTATTTTGCAACTGTAATAGTGTGATAACTGAAATGTGTACCTTCAACCCCACTTCCACATTTGTACCACCAGGTCCCATTCACCTAACAATATACACCTATTTCAAATTGATCAAAAGAGACAATTCTTTGTTGGAAACAATCTCATGATTAAAGAAAAGCCCTTACCCAAATTAAGCGAGGATAAATCACTGATTGTACAAAGTGTTGATAAAGGTGGAGCAGTCTGTGAACAGGACTATAATTTGTACAAAAGTAAAACTCTGAGACAGTTCTCTGATGAAAACTTGTATGAAAGGTTAAGTGAAAACCCCAGATGTCACCTACAGGCCTCTATGAACCTGGTTACTACAGAGGTGAAATCAACAGCAAACAGTTTAGATTCTTACCTCAGCTGAACCAGTCAGTTCCAAGAATACATAAACACCAAATCTGTGGATGCCTACATCAACCCCTTCACGCAGAAAATGCCTTATTACAGTAGGGATTCATTTGATGTCACAGAGGTCAGACGAGAGATCGCAGAGACGAGAAAACAACCTTTCTCTCAGGCGGAGCATCTCTCACACAACAAAACAAAAGCGACCAGCTTCTTGCAAGTGAGCCTGTGGAGTAGTTGTGTTACACATTCAGAAAAGCCCAATTACAAACTGGACTATACTAAATGATAATGACAAATGATTAAAAAATACTTGCCACTGGGGAGCAGGGAAGTTCAATTTTCTTCCCTAATTATGGGAACGCTTTGGCGGGCCACCAAGGTGCTATCATTACATGGGAAACACAGTCAGGAGCAGCAGCTTGTGTAGCAGCTGTAGTAAAAGTAACTGCTGAGGAGGTAGTAGCAGTAGTATTTAGAGGTAAAAACACAGTATCGGTTTGGTAGCAGCAGCTGTGCTCACTACATCCCGGCCTTAACAACCAGGCACAATGTCCTGGGCCCTTAAGACATTTGGGATGCATATGCAACACATTTTCCTTAATGGAGTAAAAGGTCAATAATTAATCTCCATCCACTGTGTAAAAATGGTTTGGTTGGCTGACCCTGTGGTTTGAAGGTTGAGCGTTGTACCCGCCACTCATTTTACAAGCTAATAAATAAGGCCAGGACTCATCAAAACCCAGGCCCCGAAGGGAGGAATAAAACCAGAATGTGATAATTGCAGTGGCAGGTTGTTCATGGCCAAAGTGGAAAGTGGACTTTGCCAAGAGGAAAGTTTGGCAGTTTGGCATTTGGATCAAACAGGTAGGAGTGCATTTATCATTTTGACACCTGGTATGCCACTGATGCTATCACCTGTTCATCATGACTCGCTCCATGTGACTGCTGATGAAATATGCATGCCAAGATTTGATAGGTGTGGTATTTGTCCAGCAGTACATTTGGTGATTTTATACACAGTGTAGAGTGTAATGAGCCTTGTTCTATTTACTTTCAATGTTTGAGTTCTTTAGAGAGACCATTATTCACCTCAGTACCTGCACAGAGAGGTTTACTGACAGCATCATTCACTTCTCTACCTGTATAGAGGAAAGTGTTGGTGTGTCCACCGATCACAACGTCGACACCTCGGACCCTCTTGGCGATCTCCCGGTCCACAGTGAAGCCGGAGTGACCCAGAGCGATGATCTTGTTGACGCCCAGCGTGAGCAGTTTGTCCACCTGAGGCTGCAGCGCGTCCACCTCGCTCTCAAACTTCAGGTCTGGTCCTGGAGAACACAGAGATGGGTTAAAGGGCTTTTCAATACTGACCTCAATCGTCATCATTTCATTTTTGCAAATGAAAGACATGTCTGAACTTTGAATTGGTAGTTTCCGGACTGTAATGTACCAAATTAGAAAAGCTCAATGGAAATGGCAGATTTCTCTCCAAAAGAAAAGCAAATCAAAAAACACCCACACCCACAAAAATAGACTCTCCATCTTTACTTTTTCTCTGTAAGCATTTTGGGCCTCCAACCTCTCTCAAGACACTTAAAAACACACACACACACAAAAAACAGTCTTATATCCCCACTCCAAATTTATGTAATCATCCACATCTTGGGTTAATTAACCTCACCTCTGGAGAGTACAGCCAGGTGTGGCACCCAAACAGAGAGGGACTAAAGGCGTTTTGTCCCACAATATTGCCATCGCAGACTAACCTTGATCTGTGTCCACAATCAGACTATGTGACTTCTGCTTTGACCCACGTCTACAAAGCAACCAGCTGGAACGCGGTGCAGGATGATGCAGAAAACATGCGCCAACCCAGCGCGTCACACAAGCAAAACAAAGAAAATTCATGCCTTTTCGATGCACAAGATCGCTATAATTCTGCCCAAGCCTTGTTTTTTCTTCCGATTCATTTTCAAAACTTCAAGCAAGAAGGTGTCGCAGATAGATGACGCACAGGACAGAGGCACGTTTTTCTGCGTTCATCATCACGATTTGCCCGGCAAATGAATCAGACATTCTGACATAGAGCCAACTTGAAATCTTAAGGTGATGTGATGCAATCAGGATTTTGGGAGACCTGCCCCATACAATGTGACATGCAATGTGATATTGCATGTCAGGTCTAAAGCCGGCTTAAGACACAAGCCACACAGAATTCAAGCATAAGGCATCATTGTAAAATCCACATTCCACTGACAGGCTGTGTGGCAGCTTCACCGTCCACACCCTCCCAAAAAACAAAACAAAAACAGTATTAAGGAATTTCTTCAATGGCATTCCAAACAGTAGACTAATTTAATCATAAGATTTTCCATTTGTTTCATTACAAGAACACAGATAGATCAAATTCATCATCCAAGCCATCACTGGTCCCATAAGTCTGCAGCTCTGAAATCCAGAAAGCTTCCTCACATTTCAAGAGTGCCTCTTTTAGGTCGCCTCCTCGTCTAGAGAGCTCAACTTTTTCAATTCCACAATAGCTAAAAGCAGGATGATTGCCCTGTTTAAAATGTGGGATAATCAAGATTTTCATTGCATATGGCTTATGTCCTGCAATGTGTACTTTTGTCATACCCACAAAGATCTTGGAACAGCTACGTTTACAAAGAGTCTGACCCATGTAGTGCTGCAAGTTATTATTCCATGAATCCAATATTCCCTTCCAGTTAGAGGATGCAAGAAGGTGTTAAACCTCCTGGTGCAATTGCATTGTGAAAATTATCCACATTTATAATTGCTGTCAAGCAAACTTGGCATAATCTTAGTGCTCTTAAACAATGTGTCAGAGTGTTTTTCTTCTACGGAAGGTAAGTCTTGTTGGCTTTTCGAAGAGTTTACCAACTGTGGGATCATTTGACAGCATGGGCCAATGTTTGCTAATGCAGTTGTTTAATCTCATCAGATCTATTCATACACCAAAGGATTGTCTGATCTCTGTTTGTCCTTGCATGGTCTGTTTATCACTTTTTCACAGGCCTTATTGAGAATGTTCTTATCATAATCCTTCTGTTTGAATTGTGACTTCATTATCTTTGTCAAATGTTTCCTGTTTCCTTTTCCTACAAATCTAATGAACTGGCCAGGAGGCACAGCATCTTTAATAAACTACCAGTGAAAACTATCCATGCACGGTGTGTTATTCCTGTTGGTTTTCTACATAGATCTGTGTGCTCCAGATCTGCTTGTTTTCACAATGTAGTCCCTACGAGATGCCACAGTTTCAAGGGACACGACTTCCCTCCACAGCCTGTATCTATGCATGCACTCATCCAGAGGAGATTTTAGTCTAGTCTGCCCATAGTTGGCCACACATCCCGACTGCAGCAAATCTCATCATCTCATTTAAAGGCTCACATTCTACAAGCCAGAGGTTAATTTTGTTGGCTTGCTGCTGCCATCACCCAACTATGACAGAAAAATCCTTGGCTGTAAAGATGGAACTATAATTAAATCATCTGACCCAATCCTTCAACATGCTGTCTACTGCTTAAATTCCTCGTTGCCTATGGCTTATTCCACGATGTGCTATGCAGGGTCTCTTTTCCGAGAGAAAGAAAGAATCGGACATCTGTCTCTCAGTAACTGGCCATCTAAATCTTACATGCAGAAGGTCGCCTCTCTACTCCTTGAAGTCTTTTTCTGCCAAAGCCTCCTTCCATTTCAATCAAAGGAACATCTTGATTGGCCTGTTCTCAACACAGAGCTGCTGGTTATACCGCCTGGGGGGGGCATCAAGTCATATCTTGTCGAGACTGTGGTTATGTTCGGGCCTTCCACCTCGCCTTGTAATCTCCTGTCATCGCACCATAAATTCAGCTCCAACTCAAGTGGCACAGTTGCGTCATCCTGCTGGCGAACACTGAGGCCACCATTTCTCTCAGGCTCAGATGTTCAGTAGATGGTCGGTCCCCACATGCAACAACTTTAATGAAACATTTTCCTAATTACATTTTTTTTACATACCTGCATCCATCATCTAAGTCCAGAAGACAGAATTAACAGTCTCATCCCTGTCCAATCCTCTCCATTCAGCGACTGGTCATGCCATAAATTTGTTTTAAGTAGCTGCACATGGTGCTTGGCTGTGCAGGTCTGACATCACACATGCTTTCAAAGTATGGCGAATGTTTTATGTTCGGTGAGACTTGTAGCTTTATTTTTTATTTGGACTCAGAGACTGGGAAATCATCCAACTCGCTCAAGATTCGTCCATTTGTTTGGCTTGCGCAATATCTGGTCAAAACTTGCAAAGAAAGCACAAAGTAGTACACAGTAACTGAGAAGCAGCATTCACTATAACTAACAATGGTCAGTCTTCAGTTGCATAAATCATGGCCTTCACACACTGACCCGGCTGACAGTGAATTTCAGTTTTCTATTAACCCATTATGAACTCATTTATTAATGAACTACAAGGGCTTTTCAGCTCTGTTAACATTTTATATTGCACCAGTTTGTTAGCTTCATAAATCATTAGTTCTCAGGCTTTGCAGCCGTTTATCATTTCATGGCAGCAACATGTGAAGCCATGCGTACTGAAGCTGTATTTGAATATCAGCACCCCTCCTGCAGCCTTATTGCAATGATGGCAGGATTTGGTCTACTCTTAATTGCAATCAAGGAGTGAACTGTTCAAACATTTCTTTCTATTTAGCTATCTGCCTTAGTGCTGTAACTGACTGTGGGTAAGCTCCATCTTTCTTGAGGGAGTATACGACATCCCCTGATGTTTCCTTCCCCTTTGAAGATGCTGAGGCTCGATGCCGTTGATGCAAAAACTGTCTCTAATTTTCATTACAGCTTTTCATTTATTCAAATGATCTGAGTCTTTCCTGCTTGAAATGTTGCAATCAACCCAGGAGACTGCCACATCCTCTGAGCTGTACACCTGCTCATTAGCTTACTTCTCTAAACCAACAGGAAGCCTCCAATGTTTTTGAGGTTTTTTTAAGGTGCTTTCCAGCTGCTGGATAACTATTTTCATGTATTAAAATGTCTCTCCTGGTCAAAATTATTTCTGGAGGCTTATTTAGTTCAACCAACCTTGTTAATGGAAACACATCTAATTTGGATTTTGTTGAAAATGTGCCTGAGGCTGAGAGTAAAGCAGTTCATGTGCTGTAATATTTACAGCGTGGAAGCCTTTAGATTTGGATGTTAAGCATGTGAAAAAAATGACAATATGTGACAAAAACAGAAACAGAGAGACATATAAAACAGACAGAAAGAGAAAAAGACCATCTAGCTCCATTTACCAGACTGTGACAGGGCAGGAGTTTCCTGAGACGTGTATCCCACCACACCCACTCTCTGACTGCCCACATCAAAGATCTTATAAGGTGAATAAAGGTGGCCGAACGTCAAGGCCAGAGAACTGTCGGGCTTGATATTGGCGCTGAGAACTGCACACTTGATGTCCTGTAAGAACGGTTTGATGAGCCCTTCTACTCCGTTATCAAACTCGTGATTCCCAAAGGCCTGAAAAGCAGAAACAAAGACAAATGAGGAG
>OMKZ01018168.1:0-12910 GCA_900302535.1 Neoniphon sammara | reverse complement strand
CACAGAGACAGAAGGATTAATGCTCTCTCTCTCTCTCTCTCTCTCTCTCTCTCTCTCTCTTTCTCTCTGTCTCTCTCTCTCTCTCACATACACAGATTGTAACTATTTTGTTTTTCCTCTCTATGCAGGCACATGGGTTACATTTGGAGGCCAGATAACAGATGAGGTAGGAGGGAAGAGCTGCTACTGACTGTTTTCCCTCAATTCAATCTGTAACTTTACTAAGTCTGACCCAGATATCAGGAAATACAACTCGAATGTACAACACAATGTGCTGTGAGATGAATAATTGTTGATAAAACCTGTTCAGTTTTGGAAAATTTGCATCAGTTGTGTATGTTACACTCACTATGGGTACACCCACTCTGCAGACTTTCGTGCTCAGCTCTGAATTGCCACTTGTATCAGATTTTTTTGGATGACTGTTCAAATCCATTCTAAAGACGTAACTCATATGCCACACCAATATGATCCGACAGCGACGTCAAAAGCACACACTGTGAGCAGAGCAACACTGACAAAATATGTCAAATCCTATTTGGTACCTTTGCCTCTCCCACTTGTTTCCACCACATATTAGTTATGTGGCGCTGAGATTTGACTGAACTGAAACGTTGCTCCAGATACCAAGTCGCTTTTTGTCTTTTGTCCTTTAGTAAAGTCTGGCTCTCATCCATATTAATGCTTGCTCAGCCAAGCTGAAAAATCATGACAGTTGTCTCAGGTGAGCGATGTAAGACCCTGACAAAACAAGCTGACTGTCGGCCCTCTGCTCCTGTTCTGTCTTGGGCTGTTTGGGACCAAAAGATCCCCTCGAGCCAGTGCAGTGTGTCTTGCACCACCGACCCTCATGGCCTCCTCGGCGGCTTTCCAGCAGATTCAGCAGCAGAGGCCGTTGATGACAGAGTGCTCTCTGATTTGCTGTTCAGCCTAAGCAAATAGGGTACAATAAGAGAAATGGAAATCCAGCTGTGTGGATGTTGTGCAAATTAGCTAGCTAACCAGAGAGAGCTAGTTCTGGTGAACAATTATAATGTCAGTGGCAATTCAACTTCTCATCAGGCATATTTGCAATTGGTTTGACAAAACTGTTTGAACAGATTCAGACTGGCATGAAAATGAAGGGCTAGCACGAGTTTGTTTCTTAATTTTTCTGCAATCCTGAAGCTGCCAGTTTACTTTTTTGAGAGTGCAGTACTGCCGCCTCCTTGCATAGAGGCAGTAGTCTCTCATGCAGGTGCAGAACATGCTGTGTGTTGACTGTCAGCAGTAATCTGTGCGGTGTGTTCATGGACAGTTTTTAGCAGGAGATGTGAGGGGAATGTGAGCTTTTTTTTTTTTTGAAGTCAGCTTGGTCTGTTCTGGGCTTAAAGGAATACTCCAACATTTTTGACACAATACCCTTTTTCCAACTTACCCAGACTGAGACAAAATGTTCGATATCATTTTCACCTCTCCTAGCTCCATCAAAGTGAAAATATAAACTTTACAGCAACTCTGATTCCAAGACATGTATAGCATTACTGAAATACACAACTTGGAATTTTTCTAAAAAAACGAGAGTCGTTTTAGGAGAAATTAGATGGTAGGAACTATAACCGACAAACACATATGTTCAGCGGTTATAGTTCCTGCCATCTAACTTCTGTCTAACTATCGTCTCCTAAAATGATGCTCCTTTTTTTAAAAAAAAAAATCCAAGACATGTATTTCAAACACACGATACATTGTGTAAATAAGACAGCTTTCACTTTGAGCTAGGCTTCTGATCCGTGTAGACTTCAAGTCTTCATGCTAAGCTAACATGATATGGTAACCATTGGAACTGAACCAGTGGATGTACAGAGGTGAAAATGGTATCGAACATTTTGTCTCAGTCTGGGTAAGTCGGAAAAAGGGTATTCTGCCCAAAACGTTGGAGTATTCCTTTAAGATTTACTTATTTACTTATTTATTGATTGATTTACTTATAGCAATGCAGACAAATGCTCATTTAAGCTTACAAATACAAGTCATGTGGGTCACAGGCTTTAGGAACTGATTTTATGCTGCATAATAATGTGATCCAGTTGGTAATTGGGAATAACCCAACTCCATGCAGCTTTTTGCTGTTCACACTGAACCTGAAAATCCTGTGAAAAGGGAGGGGGAAAAATATCAGAATACAATGACTTCTCTCTGTCTCTATCTTCTACTCCATCTGTCTCTCTGTCCTGTTGAAGATGGCCGAGGAGCTGATGACGTTAGCGTATGAGAACGGAATCAACCTCTTTGACACGGCTGAGGTGTATGCTGCTGGAAAGTGAGTGGGACGGACACTCACACAACAGTCATGTTTCACATTACAGCATGTCAGTTCATGGCCCTGATCAGTCCACCATTTGTTCACATCTGGAGGAAACAAGATAGAACAAATTTGGCCTGTACTATAAGACAGTGAAGTGGTTGGATAGTGTTTGGGCCGTGTTTTATCAACCATCTGGGCAGGTCTGTTTCTCACTGGGTGAACATGGGACATTCCCACACACACACACACACACACATACACTCACACACACACAATCAGGAGCTGTCAGTTGTAGTCAGATGCGCTCTCTGGGAAATACAGAGGAAAATGCGAGCCATTCATGAAGAACACATTAGTGCTTTGGGCAGAGATGGAGCATCTGTTGTGAAACGTGGGAGGATGCCCCTGCTGCCTTATTTTAGGCACAGGCAACCAGGATTAGAGAAAAAAAATGTGGACGTGTGTGTGTGTGGGAAAAAAAAGAAAGAGAGAATGAAACAGGTCAGAAATGAATGAAAGATGGAGTAGAAAGACAGCCTAGAATGGGGAATCCCCTCTAGTACACTGATGTTACAGTAAATGCTGAAGTAAAATAAATCTATCTATCTATCTGTCTATCAATCTATCTATCTATCTATCTATCTTTTCTCTTCCTACATGTCTTTTTTTGCTCTCTTTCCCAGGGCTGAGGTTGTCTTGGGAAGTATCATCAAGAAGAAAGGATGGAGGTAGAGTATTCATCTTAAAACTAATAGGAATATAATAAACCTTTCAGCTCTCTTTACAATATTACTTTCTATCATTATTGTCTTCAGTCTGACATTTGATGTTGGTAGATATCCCAGTAAAGTGAATTTGGTAATTTAGCAGTACACATGTGATATCATCTGTTGGTTTCATTAAAATGCATATTCTGCAACAAAATTCCGGTGTAGACTTTATATCACTGTGTCGTCAGTAAAGTAGTTACTTCTGTTTACGTGTGTGTGAAGAAAACATGGCAGCTTTGTTTCACATATTTAAATCCATTTGCATGCAAATTCATTATGAAGATTTAAAATTTAATTCTTCTGAATACCAAGTACTATTTCCATGTCAACAAAAATAAAAATATATATGAATAATACTGGAAGTCTAATGATAGTGTTAATATACTGGTGTGTTTCTTTTGAATTTTCAGCATGTTCTGGTTAAGGAAAACTTCATCGTCTTTATCATCCATATGCTGTGTTTCCTGTCTGGTTCACACTAATGTACACTGTGGGTGTCAAAATGTAGATCAGCAGAGTGAATGAGGCTTCCGTCGGCGGCATTTCATGGTTATATTTGTTCTCACATGCAGGCGTTCCAGTTTAGTCATCACCACCAAGATCTTCTGGGGAGGAAAGTATGTATACTATTTCTTTTTGTCTCTATTTATTTCTCCCTGTCCTTCTCTCTGTCTCTCTCTCTCTCTCTCCCTTTTAGCATAGCAGACTTTGAACTACACTTGGTCAGGAAACTTTGTTCAAGCTCCCAGCAAATTTCTTAAAAAACAATGTGTCTTCATCAGTCACATGTCCTTGTTTGTTAAAGACACTGCTACTCATAATGTTCTTAGGGTTGTTTTCTCTGAATATTAAATGACGTGCACAGTTAAGCACATTATACTGTAGTTAATCGATAGGAGTGATTCAATGATCTATATTTCTTTATTTTGTTTGTTTTTTTACATCAGAATAAAAAAGAAAACATACACACTGAGTCAAATGTGCTGAAAGTCTCCTTACTGTCTACCTTATTTCCACACATAAAATGCTTTTGCACACAGGTTAGTAGATCAGAATCAACATTTTCTATGTACACAGCTATGTTAATGCCACCACAAAGTGCAGTGAATGAATAGTACACACCCGTCTTCTTTTTTACACCTGGTGCTAATCTGGTTTATTTACATCAGCTCTGCCCTTTTATTGGGTGGTAGCTCATGCAGAGTATTTATGTACCAGTGTGATGTCACATGAATTCTTCATGCCCTGCTGAAAAGTTGTGTCGAAACATGTAAGCATTAAGCCCATGGCTTTCTAAATATTCACAAAACAAGTGTGCCTTGGTATTTTTCTGTTTTTAGCTGGATGACCACAAACAAGTAAGCCTAATCTCTTGGCTGGATGAACACCTGCAGTTGACAAGTCTGGCCTTTTTGTTTTTCTGTGTTTTTCCTTGGATCTAAAGAGGATATTTTTGATACTTACCTTTGGGAAGTGACACTTCTCAGCCACCTCTCTAGCATTGTTTGATTTACACTTAACCTTTGTACATAAATGTCACCCAAGAAGTGTCATATTTTACACAAACAGGACATTCTGTTGTTAAATTCTAAGCACATCCAGCAGTCAAGATCATCAGCTAAATGTTTACTTGTATCTTTATTGTTTGGTTTTCAGGGCAGAAACTGAAAGAGGCTTGTCTAGAAAACATATCATTGAAGGTAAGATATTGAGCTACCATATTATATTTGGTGTTTTCCCTACAAAATACAGGTTGACATAATGTCATGACAACAAAAGTGAATGAATTTATGTGAATAAGCGAATGCCTCACAAAGTGAAGATACAGGACAAAGGACTAATAACCCAAGAAATTAATGACTGCATGCACCAGCAAGGTTTCATCTCAGTCATTCTGTTAAGTGATGTATGCTAAATGAGTATAATTATCTCAATGAAACAGGTCTAAGAGCGTCACTGGAGAGACTTCAGCTGGAGTACGTAGATGTGGTTTTTGCAAACCGGCCAGATCCTAACACACCTATGGAAGGTGGGCACACCTGTTCAGAATGACACTCTGCTGCTTTTGTGTTTTTCTTCACTCACAACAAACAGGGTACAAGGTCAGCTTTTCTGCTCTAGCGGACAAGTGCACATGCACTCATATTCTCTGTCCTGCCCTCACATAGTTAAACTCAACTCATGAACACAGATACATCTGTTCACAGAAGAGACTGCTCACAAATAGGTGCTAATACATTACACCACTGTTCCCAGACCCATATTACAGCACAAGTCCCTTAAAAATGACATCACTTTCAATAACAGCTTATCATAGTAGGATTAAAATCTATCTTATATTAACTCCAGCTGCTGCCTGCCACACTTATCAGGAAAACTAAGCAGCAGCTCAGCAGAGGCTATATTAAATTATCTAACAACTGCTTAATGGTAGATTTCCCATAAGTCCCTTAAGAATATCTTGAAATTTCTCTACAAGAACAAGATTTTCAGTGTTGTTCTCCAAAAACCTATTACAAGCCACAAAGAACTTTATTTCCCTCATCAAATTCAAGAAAAGCCTGGACCAGTCATGGAGCAAAAGAGAAGCCTGAGAAGGTGAAATACATGCTCCAACTTTGCTTCATATATTAACTCTCCCATACACATAGAAAGAGCCTAATCCTCTAATTTCCATTTGCTTTGTCTTTGTACTTAGGTATTAAAGTTTAAAGCCTTTTTATAATTGTCAATTCTCATAGGTAGCTCAGCTATTACGCATAGTCATTCACTGCATTTTGAGGAAAACTGGTGCACTACTGTGTCATCATGACTGAGTGCGTTGTTGTGATCACTGTAAGTGTCTGCGGGGCCTCTGCTGGCATGGGCAATATGGATTCATGTAAGAGCTAATCAAAGGTCAGTCCAGTGTTCAAACTTATACTGGAGGCAGCATTGTTTTCATTTTCTTATTTTTGTAAATGCAGCTAATTAGAGAGCAGCTGTACTGTCTGTTCAGTTGGTGCATGATTGACAGATATTCCTCTCAAACTTAGAAATCGTGGGCTTGGAATTATAAGGTTCCATCTGGGCAGAGTGCAAGTCTGTGATACTGAGCATCAAAGTTTTGACATCCCAGCTGGCAAACTGTTATGTAGCGAAATCTATCTTTACAGCTCAACAAGGCCTGCACCACATGGTACTTTGAAAGTCAAATATCAAAATCCTGGAACAGTTAAGATGGATTTTTTTTTTTTGGACCCAGACAGATAATAACATAATTCTGTGAGATGAGGCTGGGTCTGGCTATCTATCTATCTATCTATCTATCTATCTATCTATCTAGAGAGAGAGAGAGAGAGATAAGGTTCTGTTTGACTTTAGCAAAAAGTTGACTTAACACCAGTTTTTAAAGGAAACTGGATTTTCTGTCTTTTTTAATATAAGATTTATTAAGCAGTAATAACAACACATAAAGTAACATTCAAAGATTAAGAATATATCAATAAGTCAGATTTGATTAAGACAAACTAAAGAAATTGTCATAATTTCAAGCTCACCAAACAAAACTTCCAGGAGCAACCAAGTTATAAACACTGATCAAGACATGTTTCCACATTGTTCTTTCACGTATCTTGTGAATTTTGCAAGATCCTTTGCTGTCAGAGACGCTTGTTGAAATTTCAGGTGGAGGGAGTGGCCAGGATCATTGAGGATCCTATCAGCCAAACAGAGAATAAGTTCAGTGTAGAGCTGAGCTGCTATCAGTCCCAGTGCCATTAAACAATGACTGTAAAGAAAGTGCAGATCTACCGTGGGGCATGACAGTGATTGGTGTGCAGGCTGTGTAACCTGGGTGACAAAACACAGCCCTGAGAGGTGTTACACCGGCACACTGATATGCAGTGATGCTGTCAGCTGTGTGGTGGTATTACAACCATAACCCACCTGTCATGCACCAACATGGCTTGGCATTCGGGCATCCAGCTGTGTTTGCTTGACAGCCTTGATGTGCTGCAATAGGCGACACCAGAAAAAGAGGCATGCCATGGTCTTTTTGTGCGGATGTTTGTGTTTTTTCCTTTCTGAGCTAAGGGCACAGTATGCAGAGAGTAAGCTCAGCTGTTCAAAGAAAGCTAGAGCTGGGATCCCTAGAGATAATGAAAGCCACACATTCATAAGCAATGCATGGACTTCGGATGTAGCCTGGAAAAATCCAGCTGCAATGGGATGTCAAGTGTTGTGCTTGTTTTAATTAGCTCATTATATGCCACATGTGAGACTATGCATGCATGTAACACACACGGCTCTGTTTTTACAATGAAGGATATATTGAGTTCAGTTTGATATGGAGACTTCTTTTCTTTTCAAAGTAGTGGCTTTGTTAGAAATGCTGTTTATTTGCTCTTATCCCATGGGCTGCAACAGCATTGCTCTGCAGCATATGCATAGGTGAACTAGACACTTTGCTACTGGATTTCAATTCATGTGATCCTTTGAAATAACATTTCCTTTGTCCTGAAAACATTATACTGGTTGTCGTGCATGATGGGAATCTTTGTCTTGTCATTCACAAATTGTTCACAGTCTTGTTTTGTTTTTGTCACCAGGAGAGCCATTTCACACCTCAAAGTCCAGAACATTCATCATAGAAGGTACATGGTACCCTCAGTGAAAAGTGTTCACTACCTCTCCAAAACAAGCATTTTATGGCAGTGACTTGGTAGAATTAGTCTCCTACCCTTTAACCTGTTGTGAAACCCTCCTTGAATCCATAAAATGCTGGATGTCTTCCCTGGTGCTAGCAGCATAGTGAAGGTGCAACTAGTCAGTTTTGTTGGTCATTGAATGGAATGAACCATACATTTATTATTTTTCTTCCCTTTCACTTTGTTTTCTCATTTGCATTTCAAAATAGATGCCTCCTCTTCACGTCTTTTTTCCTGGTTGCTATTTCAGTACATGATAGCTTACCATTTTGCTAACAGATTCTAGATTTTATTCAAATCAGACTTTGAGGTAGTATCCACTGCGCTGCACTGTTCACACAGCACATATGCCAGGTAATACATTAAAATACCATTTAAAGTAGAATAGCGTTGAGCGGTAATATAGTATCGCAGGGTAATGAAAAATAGCAACGGTATCATTTATTACTATGACATCACCACTCAGATAGACGGAAAAAAAGAGTTTATACCTAAAAAGAATGAAGTTGCTGCATTTTGGCGGCATTTCAGGTTTCTATCTGTATTAATAGAGGGAGTCTGAAAATCTGGATGAAGCTGGGATCAAAATTTGTATTAGAAAAGTTGCAGCCCAAGATGGAAATAATTAAAATTTACATGGCCATCTCTCAATCAGCCACCAGCTAATCGCTGAAATGACTGATGTGTTGTCCAGTGCAGTGCCTTCCACTGCACCTCATGCCCAAAGAGGGCTTCACAACAAAGTGTAACAACATGAAGCGTTTGCTAACCCGAGAAGATGAACCATTACAGCAATAGAAATATCCCTTGTAAGTAGCTATGTGACCCCAAAGTTAGTCAGATTCTACAGTGTATTTACAGTAAATGTGCAGCCTAGCCAGCAGGCTAACTTCCCACAGTTGTGTTGGCTGCTATTCCCAGGTGTAATCCCTGTGTCAAACCAGGACAGCTGTTCACTCCAGAGAGATACAGGATTACAGTTACAGGAGGTGGGCTCAGTACAGCATTTAGATGAAGGGAGGCCTGAAAGGAATAGCCTCCCTACTGTAGGTAATGATGTCATCTTGCAAGCTAAAGAGAAGTGGATGAGCATAGGAGTGGTTAAATCCATAGTGCCATGTTAAAGGGCTCTGCCTGTGATCATAGAACTAGAGTTACATAACTATCGATTTTTGACCACTTTTGGCCTTGTCCAGAAACTATACCAAGCTGCTCAAGACGGGTACATCTGCATGTCTCTGAGGGATTTTTTTTATTAACACACACTTGACAAATTTGCCAACAAAAATGATTCCATGCATTTTTTATTATAAATCTGTTTTTCCACATTACATAACAGACAAAAATTTAAAGGCTGATGAAATCTTAAATCTGTTATGACAGAGGAGCGTTGTCATACTGACCTCTATGGGTTATGAAAGAATACTTGAAACTGAAAGAAAAGCGGATCATGTTGCTGTGGGATTTGACCACTTTGGCTGATTAAGAATTGTGGTGTTTCAAATTATGAAGTGGTGATGAAAATGAGAAAAAAAAACAGTTAAATGAATTCAAACTTAGAAAATTGACCAACTGTTCTTTGACTGGTATATTGTGAACAATGAATTCAAATGGTTTTAAGTAGCACCTATTTTTTATGGGATTGATATCAAAAGCATAGCGATCACCATTATCAGGTGCTCAAGACAGAGCATCTCAGTAAGGGGTGGGTTGCGTATTAGTGAGTGCTTGTAGAGTCTCTTGTCGAATCTATGAGCATGTAATTCACCCCAGTTAGAGGCTAGATAGCATTGAGACTGGACATATGAACCTGTGTATATTTACCGTTGCTCTATGCGACTCCAACCATGCGAATCACAAAAAGCACCAGCACACTTGCTTTAATCACATTTTGCTGAACCCAAAAGTGTCTCATCTCTGCGGGTCCTTAAAAATTCTTAAAATGTCTTCAGTTTTATAAATATTCTGCCTTAAAAGTTGCTAGTTTTACATTTGAATTAATGAGATTTTAATTTCAACATAAATCATTATCCCATTTCATTTATCCATCTTTTTTTTTCTTTCTTTTTTTTCCCCAAAAGTAGTCAAGCTTTTCTGTGTCAGGGTCAACTTTTCTGACTCTCAGCCTATTGCTGAACCTAATACTGCCTTCATGCCTACCTGCTGCACTTATCTGCTGGGTAAATGACTGCTCTAGATTGATTTTATACTTACCTGTCATTCCTGCCATTGTAGAGAAAACCAAGAAAATCTTTGTACTTATCTGTTGCAAGTTGAGTGGAAAAAAGTGATGGATAGATTACCAGTTGTCCACTTTTCTCTAACAGTTTGAGCACAGACATTCGGATCTATAGATTTATTACAGTACCACCTAAAGGAAATGTATAATCCTTAAAAATTTATTACAGTGTATAGAATCATCTAGTTAATAACCAACCATATTTCTAAGTAAAACTTAACTCTGCACTGCATTAAATATATAATACTTAGCTTTATATTTACCTGTAATTCTTTGAATGAAAATTAGAAAAAAACATATTTGTCCAAAAATCAATCTTAAGTTTTGTTAGAATTCGTCTTAAAATGGTCATATTCATTTCTACAGACATCCCGCAAAATGAAAACCCCTACATCTTTAAATCTGTAAAATATTTGAATGTTCAGTTTAGTAATGTGATCCACTCATGCATGCTGATGATTGGTAATAAACCAAATTTTCTAAGATATTTCATAACACCTCTTAAAGCTGTCTAGCTAACCTGCCAATCCTGCTTTGTGAAATCTCCCCCGGTCACTCTGCAGTTCATTTGGTCAAAACTGGGTCACAAGGGTCCCTACTGTTCAGTACTTTGAGGTTCACATTCATGAGATCCTGTTCATTTTTTGTTTTGTTTTGCTTTGTTCTGTTCTCAATATTCTCTCTGCCTTTGGTGCTTAGCACTCATCGCTGTAGTGTGTCTGCACTTCCCACAGATCAGTTGTCAGTCAGTCATTTTGTCCAGCACTGTGACGTCTTTTCCCTCGGATTTGCTTTTGATGGAGTGTGAGTTTCTGTAGGTGGCGCTCTTTTCTTTGTCTGTTCAGATGTAGTGGCTAAAGCTGCTCATGCTAACTACTCAGTTCTTCTGTTTATTCCAAACAAACCTGAAATAAAACACATCACTTCCTGTGCAGCAAAGTATTTTTCCCAGGAAAGACCTACTGAGTGTTTAGAACTGCAAATGTAAATGCTTTCATGAACAGGTTGATTCACTGTTGTGGAAATGGAGAGTATAAAAAACGGCTTACATTAATATGAAAATGTTTCAGATTATGACTTTAAAAGAGCTGGGGGCACTTATGAGAGAGAAATGTAGCGAGATTTGATCTACAACTGCAAATATTTCCAATTTTTCAGCGTGTCTTTATCTCCTAAGGCTTCATGAACACAGCTGTCTGATCTGTGATCAGTCACACCCCTGCTCTTTGGCACCTGATTAATATTAAACATCAGATAAATGATTTGAGACCATAGTTTGTAATTAAGTTGGTATAGATGTAAGTGGATGTACTGTAGACTGACCTACCCCAAATAAGTATTAGTGTCACCACTGAACATCTGTGATGGACCATGTGAATGAATGTGTGAATATAATGTAAATGTGGAGGTCACAAGGCTATGTCTGGATGGAGTTCACTGTTTCTATTTTTTGCTGACTTGGTTCAATTTATTTTGCAAGATACCCTCTCTCTTTGTACTTACCTTGCCTTTTTTATAGACACACACATATACAGTATACACACACACACACCTTTTTATGGCATGTTTCTCATGCAGGGCATATGTCTTACCCAGCTGCCCAACTTCTATAAAACAACTACTTCTTTGAGTATTTAACTAATAATCCTATAATCAAAGCCATTACTTTACACGTTTAATGACTTTTATTGTCCTCTATTTGATTTTTAAAGAGACATTTTATTTGCATGTAGCATGTTGTCGTAGAGGGCCTGTAGAGCTCCTTGTCCCTGCTAACCTGTTTTTCCTCCTTGTGCTTGCTCCTGTCCTTTTCCAAAATGAGGTAGACAAGAACTGTCTTATCCATCAGTCCCGCCACAAAATTTCAAACAAAATAAATGAACAGAGGTGAGAGCAGTAAAATTCACCAGTGAGCAACTAGACACAGATGTGAGCTGGGATCATTTGGTGATGGGAGTGGATTATTTTGTGTAGCACTTTATTTGTCTTTGAAAAGCAATCTGCTTGTGGCGAGACCTCAAATACCTCATTCTATTTGAGCTCCTTTATGTTTCTCTTCCTTGTCCAAACCTGCTCCTCATCTGACCTTCCTCTTTCTCCCTGCGGTTGCTTTCCTTTCTATCTGTTGTAGTCTGTTTTTGGGTCTGTATGTAACTTAGCTGTTTTGGGGTGTTTTGATAGAGACGGTAAGGGCGATGACCCATGTGATCAACCAAGGGATGGCCATGTACTGGGGCACGTCACGATGGAGCTCCATGGAGATCATGGTGAGTTCATACACAACAAGCCTCCCTGTGTGCGCCCAATGCCTGGTGCACATCAGTTCTCTAATGAGCTGTTCCCTGTAGGAGGCGTACTCTGTGGCGCGGCAGTTCAACCTGATCCCACCTATCTGCGAACAGGCTGAATACCACATGTTCCAGAGGGAGAAAGTGGAGGTTCAACTCCCTGAACTTTTCCACAAGATAGGTGAGTAGCAGCTCCGCAGCCGGATGTGGTAGAAAAGTGTGCCCACACTGTCCTGCTTTTTTTTGTCCTGCCTTAACTGCAGTTTGAAATCACTATTAATAAGTAGTGGACTACATGACACATACTTTGTTTCCATAGTGAAATTCCACAACACAGTGAATGTGCACCATGCTGGGCTTTTCATGATCAGGGTGACAGGGTAGCCCGCCTCCTCTTTGCTGTAATTTATTGGTTCACACAAAAGCAGCAAATATCCACAAAATTTTCTCAGCTTAAGAAAGTGCCAAATGAGATGCGAGGTGCAGTGGTTTTCCTCACTTTTTGTCTGCCTTGCACCCACTGCCCATAACTCACGTAAAAATGTGCTTCCAGTTTTAAAAAAATCAGAATAGGGGAATGAGCAAGCCCGAACATTGTATTTGAAATGCATTAATGGTATGCAACGGCATGGATAATT
>OMKZ01018167.1:0-11178 GCA_900302535.1 Neoniphon sammara | reverse complement strand
TGGGGTGGGTGGGGACTCTATGGCTCTGTGGCGGTGCCCCGCTGCAGTGCTGTAGGTCCTCTGCCTACCTGTAGGTTGGTGGGCGCCCGAGCTGTGGCATTCTGGCCTGGGCCGTGGGCAGCCCCCAGCGCAGATGGCAGCGTTTCCTGTCCTGGTTCCTCTGTATCCAGCCAATGTGTGTGTGTGTGTGTGTGTGTCTGTGTGCAAGAGAGAATCGTGGGGTGGGGGGCGGGGGGTTGCTTTTAACATGTAAAGCACTTTGTGCTACATTTTATGTATGAAAAGTGCTATATAAATAAAGATTGATTGACTGATTGATTGATATCTTGTGTGCAAAGTTGACATTTTGGCCTGAATGTGGCACTAGAGGGCAGGTCATGAGGTCACCAAAATTGACAGGGTTCACCCTCTGAGGAGCACAGATGTTCTCACCAAATTTCATGGAAATCCACCCAGTAGATTTCAGGATAGGTTGCATTAGAGTTAAGTGTTGAACGGGTGGACAGACAGACTATCATGGCCCCGCAAACAAGACCATGTGACCTGTGATGGCATCAAGGTCTGGAGCTGCTCCCCTGACAATGGCATAGAACACTAATTACAATTTTTCTATCGAAATCAGCTACAGTGTACAGCACAGTATTAGCTCTGAGCCAGAAAGTAGTCCCCAGTGTAAGGAAACTACAACCATATTTTGAGTGAATAAAGAGTCAGTCACATGATTACACACCGCTCTAATCCTGTCTGCAGCACTATTCAGTTTCCCACATTCAGTATCTAGCGGATGACGTGGAGAACTGTGTGTTCAGACTGCGAGCAATAAAACAAGTCATCTAAGTCTACTTATTGCCTGTAAGAAAAAGAATCTCTGCCCATAGGGATTTCTTCAAAGTAGACTCTGGCTGTTAGTGTGAGCTCAGTGGCTGAAGGGGCGCGTTACTGTTTCCTGTGATTGAAGCTAGGGTACTTCCTTTTGTTAGACAAACACAGGAAATGTTGCCTGGATTCACATGAATCTACTCCCCATGTGCCATCATAAACAACACGTTCAGGCTACTCGCACACTGCTGGTACAAGAGTGTCTCCAAATTCACTTTACAGTATGAACACACTAGCAACTTTTCAATCTACTCTGTTTCTTGACTCAAGAGCCATAGCTTTGCTCCAGCTTGGAGGGGAGCTCCTACTACCAGGGGAAAACACATAGGGCCCTATTTTATTCATGATCACACAAATAGAGGCATAAGCATAAATAAATCTCATCTAATTAAAATGATGAAATGTTGATGACCCTGAATGATTATGTTTATACTACTGCTACAACTGCTGTTATTACTACAACTATTTCTATTGATAGTACCTTTAATTCATTTTTTTCTTTCTGATAGACAATTAGTCTACAAGCTTATTCACCATCTGGTTCCTTCTCCTTTGAAGGATTTTATTATGCTTCATTCAGAAAACACCTCAATGACAAGATCCTCGGTTGTGAGAAAATGTGTTTTCCCTTATAGGTCCACTACATTTGCTTTTTCCATGAAGGCAACTACAAATTGGAACTTTTTACCATATAATATCAAAACCACCTCAGAGTTCCACACTTTTCCTCACTTGTCCAAATATGGACACATGAACTCTGTATGGGTTTTTATGTTGTAATTTTAGATAAATGTGTATACTGCACCTTCTTTCACCTGCCCAGGCACTAGGGATGAAAATTAGCTGTCTAGCTATATCCCTGTACAAATCAGACGTCTTAGAAGTTTATGTTTTTAATTGTGTACAGTCCCTGTTAAATAAGTAAAATTAATCTAAATCTAATAATAACAGTGAACTGTAAATGAAATGTAACCCCTGAGGCGGCCTGGTGACCTGGAGGTCAGAGACCGCCCCGCAACTGAAAGGTCACACACATCCCTAACCATTTGTCCTGTCATAATGACCTTCAGACACTGAACCCCTGCTTGCTCACTCATTGTAAGCAAGTACAATTAGGAGGGTCAGCTAAAATGCCTGAAGCCCACTCAGGCCGGAGACATCTGGAAAACCAGTCAAAACACTGCAGGGTCAGCCATTGTTTTCTGTTTCAAAGCGGATGTGGTCACGGGGGGAGAGAAAAAGAACTCATAACTTCTGCTAAACATGATTTCCGTCTTTAGTTTATGCCCCAAACAGGACACATGAGCTTGAATGTTGCTTTCAATTCCACACCACTTGTTTTTCAGCAACGAATGGGGAACCACATTCTGGTCAAATTTGACCAAAAAAAAAAGAACCTCCACAGGCCTCGGGATACCAGTTAATTTGTTGATTTGAACTATATGGCAATGATGCTGTTTGTGTTTCTCCTGGAGCTCATCAGTGTCTGTGAGGGCTCACCTGGAGGAGTTGAATATGAGACCCTGTGCATATATAACACCTGCTTTACTCTGCATATGGACACGTTGAACTTTGCGGATGCTAGTCTGAACTGTGTTGACAAAGGAGGCTATCTGATGACAGTCAGAGACAGCGCAGAGGAGGCTGTGCTGCGGTCACTGCTCTCACAGATCGACAAGCGACGTTCAAACAGGGCCCTCAAATTTTGGATTGGACTGAAACTGCACAAAGCGGATTGCGTGTTACGCGAGAAGGCTCTCCGGGGTTTTAAGTGGGTACCTGAAAATGACGAGACGGAGGAGTACTCCAACTGGGAAAGGGAGCCTGTCGGCACATGCACCGAGGAGCGATGTGTTACGGTTAATTACGCTTTGTCAGGTCATAATTCTCTGAAATGGAGCGCTGGAAGTTGCAAAGGCCTTGCTTTTTACGCATGTAAGTTTTCTTTCAAGGGCATGTGCAAACCTCTGACACTGCTGGGGCCTGGGCAGATAAACTACACGGCGCCCTTCTCAGCAAAGCCAATGAGAAATGACATCAGGTCATTGCCACTGGGAACAATCGCTGATATTGTGTGTGCCGACCATCAGCCTCCCTATTCTCTTTGCCAATTTGACGGCACATACAGTTGGACTGAACCCGGTCCGTTTTGCAGTGCCGGGAAGCAAAACTGCGCCTTTAACAACGGTGGATGTGAACACTTGTGCCAGGAGGGCGCAGATGGAGTGCGCTGCGCTTGCAAGGAAGGCTACGAGCTGGGCCAGGACCAGCTCTCTTGTAAGGTGAAGAACTCCTGCGGCGATTACACATGTGAGCATCAGTGCGTAATGGGGGAGTCGGGTTATTCCTGCATGTGTCCCCAGGGTTTCACACTCGGGGCGAACCAACGGAGCTGCGTTGACATTGACGAGTGCCAAACGCAGGTCTGTGAGGATCATTTCTGCGTTAATATGCCCGGCAGTTACACGTGTGAGTGTAAGAGCGGCTACGAAATGGTTGACGGTAAATGCCGCGATGTGGACGAGTGCACCGAATCAAGATGCGACCACAGCTGTTTGAACTCTCTGGGATCCTTCTCCTGTCACTGCAACGCCGGCTTCACTTTAATGGAGAACGGCTACTCGTGTGTAGACATAGATGAATGCCTCGGTAGTCGCTGTGAGTCTTGCACCAATACTATCGGCAGTTTTTCGTGTGAGTGTCCAAGCAGCCACTACCTGGACACCAATAGAATCACATGCACTCCACATTTGACCGATACCTCCACCGCAGCTTCATCTAGCGGGTCTGACGGCAAGGAATCACGCGAGAAAACGGCTGTAACCACAATTGAACTTCAGCACCAGTCCCCGCGCACCGACGCGCCGCTTCCAGAACTGGAGAGCGTTATTACGCACGGCGACGCGCAGGGCAACATCTCCTTAGAGACAAGCGTACACGCTGGCAAGTCGTTCAATTCCAGGGTGTTAATTTGCGTCCTCGGTTCAGTTATCCCCCTGCTCCTCCTGCTCGCAGTGACTCTCGCCATTGCTATTTTTCGATGCGGCCGTTCCAAGAAAGAAGCCAAGAAAACTACCACCGCCGACGGCTACTGCTGGGTGTCTTCTGGTTTTGAGCCGCACTTAGAGAAATTATACGAGTCCATACGGACGGATGACCTATGACCTGACAGCGATGAAGACTGTGTGTAAGACTGTTGTGTTTATTTATGTTATTTATGTTCTACCCCCCACAGCCCCACCCCTGGAGAAAGACCCATTCCTATTAAACTGTTGTGTTGCTGTAAATGGGTTTCCTGTCTTTTACAAGAGAAACAGTTTGAATCAAATATCTATTCCTCCATGTTTTCTAAACCTCTCATAAAGAGTAATTTCTCTCTTATAATAATAATGGGTTCATCTAATAATAGAGAGCACAGAGAGCACAAAGACATCCATTGGCTCATGTGCGCCTGTCTTCTCTACATCATTCAAGTGAAATTAAACTGTACATCTTTACCTCACTCTCCCCTAAGATGTGATGAAAGAAACCCCCCACCTAAACCCACTTTACTACTGTTTGCTTTTTGGCTGATAGAAGTCTTCGTGATGGTATTTGTTACACGAGAATAAGATATTTTATGAAACGAAAACCGCATGCTTGATTTCTTTGTTTCTGAAATGGGTCCACATTGATCTTTTATTTTATTTTATTTTTTTAATTGGTGGTTGTTTGCTTTGTGATATAATTACTGTCTGCAGGTCATAAATTAACCACAGTAGCCCAACTCTGTTTCGTGTCCTTCCTTCATGAGTCAAGTACATTGTCTTCTGGGTGTTGCTTCCGGAGTAGGTAGCCCATTTCTCTTAAAGACTTGCAGCCAACCAGCATTTTAGGATGATCTATTGCAAGTCAACATGGGTCTCTTGCAACTTAGCCCTGCCTTCTTGCCATTGGAAATAATCTCGTTTTTTAGTTTGATAGCAATAATTGTTTTAATGCCAGTTAATGCAGGACTGGGCATGGAGCGCCCTGGCGCATGTAGGCCCGTATGCGTTGGAGAGGAATGCGTAACTGTCAACCACGACAGAGTAGATTTTGATACAGCTGAGGAAATGTGCCTGAACAGAAACGGAGAACTGACGGATTTTCAGATTGAGAGCACCCTTGAGATTATGGCTGAAGAGGGAAACCTCTGGATCGGACTGCGCTTACCAGACGGAATCTGCAGCAACCTGTCAGCCCCGCTGCGGGGCTACGAGTGGACCAGCGGCAGCGCGCACAGCAGCACTATTCCACCTTTCAGCGCTTGGAGAGACAATGTTAAACGCTGTTCTCCACACTGTGTTTCTGTTTCACGTGATCAAAAGTGGACGGAGAGGCCGTGCTCGGACATAATTGACGGGTTTCTGTGCCAAACAAAGCACAAAGACGCGTGTCAGACCCAGGAATTATCGGAGAAGGGCTTTTTCTTGAGCCCCCGAGGCTGTTCAGATGGTCCATGTGAGCATAAATGCACAGAAGTGCAGGGAGGTTATAAATGCACTTGTTTTGATAGATACACCCTGAGCAGCGAGGACGCGCACCGCTGCGAAATGCACTGTCCAAACGCAACATGCCCAGTGATATGTGACCGCAACAAGAAATCCACTTGTTACTGTCCTAAGGGCTTTATAAGAAGTGAGGACTTATGTGTAGATATTGATGAATGCGAGGAGCATTTTCATGACTGTGAGCAAGTCTGTGAAAACAGTCACGGAGGTTTCCTCTGCTCATGCTACAAAGGGTATACGCTAAACGATAAAGTCAAATGCGTCAGGCGAGATGGAGATGAGAGTTTTAGCCCCACAACTCCCGTCTTAACGGAGGTCAACACACAAGGCGTCAACAACACACTGAAAGTTTCCTCTGCGACTACTGTCAGTTTCCTGTGGGTTTGGATTTTCCTCGCCCTGGCTGTGTTAGTGGTGATATTTGTGGTGAGATATTGCGTTGTTAAGCGTCAGCAGCGCAGTGAACCCATTTCCCAGCAAAGGTCCGATGTTGATGTGGAATGTTAACATGGACATTGGCTGTCTGAGGTATAGATTTTAAGTTAATTAGTGCCAAATAAACCGGTTTAAAGAGAATATTTTATAAGTAGGCTCAACGATGATGATGATGATGATGATGATGATGATGATGCATATGTTTCACGGAAATTATGAGCGCAAACTACATAGCCTGCATTTAAATGTAGGTTAAAAATTCTGTTTATTTCAGTTTTATTTGAATCAATTTTTGAGCAAAAGCTGGAATTTCCATACAATTGAAATGCATAGACCATTACAAAATGGACTGAAATATTTTGGCCTCAGGGTTGCTGTGATCCTGAAGTAGCCTCGTGTTTGTAAAGGGTCCTGGATTATAAAAAGGTATTTATATTTCATGCTCATGCACCTTTATCCCTGTGCATTAAAATGTTAAAAAGCTGAGTTAATTGTGAGTGTCTGTTCCATGTTAGACTTAAAGATAGGCTTCTAAAATGTCTTTTTTTTCATGTTTTGTACATGTGTCATAATTACAGTGTGGAATGGGAGAGACATGAAAGTAAAATATTCATTCATACATTGATGCCTTCAGCAATAATAAACTGCCAATAATTCACCAGCATCATTTCTGGCCTTAGAGCGCCCTCTGCTGTTCTTTTCAGCAAACTGTTGAAAAAAGAGAAAACCCTTCAGTCAGGGTTCTACTAACATCAAGGTATAACTTGCTTTCTGTTGGCCTCCCAAGCAATGCAGCTTGTTATTCTTTATTTTGAAAAAACACAGCTTCAAAGTTTGTAAGATATTCACATTTGACCCTCTTGGTCATTCCTGATGTTGTAGATAGTTATTGAATAGGGAAGTAGCACATTTCGCATTTGTGACCACTTCATTAGGCCAACTTGCTTTTCTTTTCTTTTTTCTTTCAGACCTAATCTATTTGGTGATATGATTTTATTTCTTTTTGCTGAATATTGTAATTTTCTTTTATGTTTTGGAATGTCCAAATTCACGTCACCTTGAAAAAAAATCGAATTTTAAAGGATCAGCTCTTGGTTTTCTCCCACACAATGAACCCATACAGTTTTCAGCAGGTGAAGATGGGGGCCCTTGAAAAGACACTTTGACAAAATATTTGGTAAATCTGTTCTTTGCACCATTGTGTTTAATAAAGTACTACTTAAGACCAAAAGTTATTAACTTGT
Source organism: Neoniphon sammara (assembly GCA_900302535.1). Lineage (NCBI taxonomy): Eukaryota > Metazoa > Chordata > Actinopteri > Holocentriformes > Holocentridae > Neoniphon > Neoniphon sammara. Next base: position 4,088 of record OMKZ01018167.1, on the reverse strand, counting down.
CTTTCATTATCATCTTTGCTAATTTAAATGAAGTGAATTAAGAAAGTCAATAAACGTTTCATCCTTCATGCTTATGCTACTTTCTGTGACGATTAAAACAACACTGAAATGGTCGTAAACACACATTTCTGCATATGACACAGCACAACCTGTATGGTCTGATAAGAATAGATAACTTTTCCAGGGAAGCAAATTAGCCCAAATAAAATAATCTGTTTATATGCTTTCCATACTGGGTCGCTAGGTCGCTACACTGCTCTCTCACTCCATTCATTGTCTAGCTTGCTCGACCATGTCTGTTTGCATACTACTGGGCTTATGAGCCTAATAAGCTATGATTTTGTTTTATTTATTTATTTATTTTTTTATCCTATTTTGGCCGTTTTTGAGCTGTGGCACAAAGTAATAACAGCTATCTACTTTATATAGAAATTGTGTCCCCACACATGCCCAGTGGAGATCTGCACTCTACTGAATGCTCGCTTTTAGTTAATTATGATTTCAAGATGTGCTCTGTACTGTTAGTGGGTTGGATTTGGCTCAGTGGTCCAAATCTTGCAAACAAAGAATACATCATGATCATGCTTAATAAATCATAACTGACGATGATGTACTTTTCCTTAGCTAGTACACTAATAATTAATGTGTTGTTCATGCATGATTTCATGAATAAAGGACTCTGAACTCATGTTAGTTCCTGTTTCATGCGTGAATTCATGCATGAGTTCATGTTATTACATATACCCCTACCATAAAGTGTTACCATAAACATTTCAATCATCAAGTTCTAGAAACATATTCTTTAGCCAAAATATATACAGCATGTAGTCCTCATATAAAAAAATTTTAAAAAGTGGATGGATTCGGGTGAATCAGGTCTCTCTACATGCTTGTTGAATAAAGCATCACATATTTGTACAATTAATATTATTATATCATGATTTTTAAAGAAATGTATCATATTTTGTCCCTTGCACATGCTGACCTCTGAGAGAGAATCAAACGTGGTGGATTCTTTAATCAAGGCAGGGTCATATCAAGCACCTTTATGCAACACTTCTAGCTGAGAGCAAAAACAAGGAAAGCAGAGATGTTGTGTCACGAGGCAGGGCTAGTTGACACATGTGCGTAAACTGTTGACTTGTATTTCCTGCAGCAATGCCAACATTATTAACTCCACACTGCAACACACTACCACTGTCATCTTTATTCCCCTAAACAGGTTCTACAAAGACCGGAATGCTGCTAGTTGAAATGACAACTCAGCTTCCTTGGCACAGCATCAAATTTCAGTCATTGTGCCTTAAAGGGCAAAATACCCTTTTTCTGACTTACCCAGACAGAGACAAGATGTTCAATACCATTTTCACCTCTGTACGTCCACTGGTTCAGTTCCTATTTGTAGCATTTCATGTTAGCTTAGCAAAAAGACTTGAAGTCATTAGCCTAGCTCCATCAAAGTGAAAAAACCTTACAGCAACTCAGAAGCTGTCTTATTTACACAGTGTATCATGTGTATTTGAAATACACTTCTTGGAAAAAATGAGGGTAATTTTAGCAGAAGTTAGATGGATAGAAGTTAGATGTGTTCATCAGCTATAGTTCCTACCACCTAACTTCTCATAAAACAACTCGTTTAAAAAAAAATACAAGATGTATATTTCATTACCATGTAATACACGATACATTGTGTAAATAAGACAGCTTCAGGGTTACTGTAAGGTTTATTTTTTCACTTGGATGGAGCTAGGCTAATGACTCCTGTAGACTTTAAGTCTTTATGCTAAGCTAACACAAAATGCTACCCATCAGAACCGAACTAGTGGATGTACAGAGGTAAAAATGGTATCAAACATCTTGTCTCAGTCTGGGTAAGTTAGAAAAAGGGTTCTTTGCCCAAAACGTTGGAGTATTCCTTTAATGGACATTTCAGTGTTGCTGCAACTTTACTGGATCTGGGCTTCAACTGGCAGCACTTGTGAAACCTTTATCATGTAAGCACAAGTACAGCTGTTGTTATGAGTCCTAGAATAGAGCATGTGTCCATCTTGTTACAGATGCTGCAACCAACGTATGTCGACTCTGACTCAGTTGGAACAAAATCCACTGTGGTTGGAACAACTACTGAGTTTCAGAAACTCAGTAGTTGTAGCCTCTTACTAACTAGGCTACTGCTAACAGTAGTAGCCTGTAGCCTCTAACTAGCTTACTTACATTTTGTCTTCTTATGTACTGATAAGATAGGCCTTCCTTATTGATTTAAATTCAGTAGAATCAGAAAGGTGATTATGGTTAGATCTTGTAGTGCTCATGCTTGTCCTGGGGGATTTGAGGTCAGTATTTTATTTTTATAACTGTACAACAAAAGAAACTTGACTTGCCTGTGAGATCAAAAAGTACCCCGCTGATCACATCAACAATGTATTGTATTGTATTTGTAAATCTTTTAAACTCAAAAGTTTGGAAGACCATTAGTGGAAGGAACTACAGTCAAATATAAAATATATCATTATTTAAATAATGGATCAGGTCAAAGTTGAAGACATGGTGTGCTTGTGTACAGTGCCGGTATATTGGAACATACATTTTCATGGACCTTGTTAAATTATGAGAACAAGCTGTGTGGAATATAAATGATTGATTGTCTTTACAGTGATACAGCTGAAAGACCTTATGATCGAAAGCCACAAAACATACGATCTATTCTACTCACATTTCAGTCTATGAAACCAGTTTCTCATGATGAGAGGAAATACCAACATGCTTCAATCTGCTTACACAGCTGAGATCCTGCGTCGTGCTCCAGTACCCTCCTTCTACCTAGTTATTTGTCTTTGAACCTTACGTTTACTAAGCAACTTTGACCCGATTCTCTGAGTCTGTATGAATCTGCATACAACCCCGCCCCACACACGCACACTTCCAGAGACAAAACACACCAGATAAGATGGCTTTTGACCAGGAGGCCCAGGAAGTACAGTCAGTATGGGAGAGAAGGCCAGTCGCTACACCATAGCAACAAAGATAAAGCCTGTGAATGAACAAACATCGCATGTGGTTTGGGTTCAAAGGTGAAGGAGATCCCATAATTTGTCCATTAGTGAAACCAACAGACATGAGCATCTCCCCAGCTAGCTTGTGTGTTTTGGCATACAGCAAAGATCTGGTTGATCTGGGTAATCAAGTTGCTCTTGTGCAAGTGAATTTTAGGCCTATAGTGAGTCTCAGTCAGTCCTACTAACTCATCAACAAGAATGCATGTATCCAGAATTACTAGGTTACCTCAATTGATAAGCATTTTTACTGCTTCTTCGTAAAGCTACAGACAAACTGCACTTTGAAATCCTGCAAGAAAGTAGGGGAAACTGTCACACACACACAGAGTGAGAGACAGTGATGACTAACCAGGGCGTAAAACTGTAATTGAATACAAAGTAGGTGGAGCTGTAAAATTGCATCAGCTTACTCTCATAGGTTGCCAGTGGATCTTTTGGTTAAATCAGTGGAGCTGCTTTGATGCATGTGTGCAATCATGCTTTGCTAATTAGTATGTGTGTGTGTGTGTGTGTGCATGTGCGAGAGAGAGAGAGAGAGAGAGAGAGAGAGAGAGAGAGAGAGAGAGAGAGAGTGCACTCTAACCATGCACAGTAGTCTTCTGACAAACATTTTAAAAAAATGTCCAAAATCAAAACCAAATTTGTGTCATTTTCATAATTTCATCTTCTAAAAATTCATATAAATCATCCTGTTTAATTAATGACGAGCACAAGCACGATTAAACAAGTATTTGGAGTATTATGCAAACAACTATGTTAGTGTTGCAATGTAAGAATTGTAACAATTAATCTCTGTTCACCTCACGAGACTCAGATATTTAGAGGTTGTTCTTGAGACTAAAACTATCTTTCTAAGAAACACTACGGATAACTGGCAAGTATGGAAAAAATATTGGAAATTAGTTTATTTAGTGGTGGGCGTGGTGATGGGGGATATGCTGCACATAAAGAAGACTATTCAAAATGTATTGTAATGACAAATCTATTTTGCAGTTGGCAAGAACAAATGTGCATTTATGGACTGAATGATAA
>OMKZ01018166.1:0-14458 GCA_900302535.1 Neoniphon sammara | reverse complement strand
ATCAACAAGAATGCATGTATCCAGAATTACTAGGTTACCTCAATTGATAAGCATTTTTACTGCTTCTTCGTAAAGCTACAGACAAACTGCACTTTGAAATCCTGCAAGAAAGTAGGGGAAACTGTCAGAGAGAGAGAGAGAGAGAGAGAGTGAGAGAGAACATGCTGTAAGGTAGATGCACAGGTAGTGTTGACTGTTGAGACTGGGCAGTACCACTCTATCCTGGTTGGCACCAGTTGCGGCTGACTGAACCTCACCTTGTCCAGGAAGCGCAGGGACCCCGGTCAGCTTTATCAGCCAATCATGATAGGAGGAGTTCACTTGCTGAGAGGAGATGGCACAACAGCCCTGAATGTGAACCTGCACTTTGATATGTGCCTCCTGTAACGTGCCGGTGGCTGAAAAACATCCAAACTTAACTCATTACTATGAGACATGGCATGTATGCATGTTATAGTTAGTGATTTTTACTTGTTTTTATTTTTTGGGCATGTTTAACTTTGTCTCTCTACTGTCTAATTTTATATTATGCGTTTATTTTTTTGTCTTCTTACCTACCTATTCTTTAGTATTACTATTAAAATTGTATTATTGTGGTTGTTTTTCATGGCTTTCTGGAAAACACTTGTGCTTTCCACTCTGCTTTCAGATAAGTACTAAATAAATAATAAAAATATTAATATCACAAGATTATTATTATTAGTAGTAGTAGTAGTAGTTGTCGTAGTAGTGTGAATATGGTTATTCTTATATATACTTCATACTACCAGTGATGCTTTAAATAAAATGTTAAAAATGCAAGCAGATGATGAAATATTGAGGGGGGCGGGACCTCTGGTACCACGTTGTATCGTTGGAGACGTTTGTTTACGTAAACACGGAAATAGGGCGTCTCTCCGCGCGTTCTCCAATCAGAAAGTAGGCGTCAGACCATAAGAGCGTGTCATTGGGCTAAAGTTTGTCCCCCTGCTGCGTTCCCCATATAAATAATAAAAACAACCGAGTCCGGAGGCATGTGGACACGTAGCCGTTAGAAGAATATATCCTATTCATAGACGTATACGTTCAAACCAGTCCAGCTGTTGGATACCGCGTCCCTTTGGTGTCCCAAACTGAAAGAGAAACCACAAGCAGCATGTCGGTCGACAGTGTTTTTAGGACTCGCTCTCTCGGTGTGGCCGCCGTGGGTCTTCCTGACCAGTATGCCGACGGCAAAGCAGCGAAAGTCTGGCAGCTGTACATCGGAGACACGCAGAGTAGGACGCAGGAGTACAAAAGCTGGGTGGTGTCTTTGTTGAAACAGCAGGGAGTGCAGAAAGTGCTGGATGTAGCCTGTGGAACAGGGTAATGTCAGGTTCTATGTTATGGCCGACTCAGCGGTTCGCTAGCTGTGACACATTCCGGAGGCATACGTTAAATGTTGCCCCATGAACGTTCCGCTGTGGCTTGCCGGCCGAACTCCATTAAAAAAATCTTGCAGTTTAAATATTTCCTTGCTCATCGGCAAACTTAAGTCACCTCACTGAACATTTACGCACTTTCCTGAATTTCTACAATCGAATCTTCAATTCGGCTTTCATCCAATTCACCAAGCATTTCTTGTTTTAATAAAATCTCAACGCTGTGGTTGGAACGATGTGATACGCTTGCCTGTCAGCAAGATGAAAGTTAATTTCACTTTTTTTGAATGGAGTCTGGTTTGCTTATTTTTTTTTTTTGTAGGAAAGTATTGAGGCCGTGGGGCTCGTGTTACAAAATCCGAATGCAGCAATGAATCTTAAGTATTTTCTATTTGATATTTTGCTGCCTTGTGTATGGGCCATAAAAAACTGTATTTACTAATTGGATTGGATACCCGGAGTTCACTCAGCCCAATATAATTGGTTCAGATAGTTCAATATGGTGAACAAATTAATTTCATTTAATCGTCATTTACGATATAAAGTAGGTATCTGTATAGGTAATCTAGTCAGTTTGGTTTTAATGCAATTTCAACCCACTGACCTGATCCAGGCAATATCTGGATTAGGTCAAACACTTAAGCATGAATGAAATTGCAGAGTTGCTTCATTCACTCTGCACATTCCTGTCTCCCCTGCAGTGATGAGGTGACTGTTGGTGACAATGCTGAGTGGCATATGTTAAAATAGTGTTTTTCATGTCATTACTGTGTAGGATAATATAGAGCATGCAGGTCTACTGTACCCTTGTGTAATTGATGCAAACTTTACAATGCTAGGTGCAATACATTTGATTTTTTTCTCTTCCACTACATGTTTTTGGCTTGCTGAATGCCAGTCATGCAGTGCTAACAGTCATATTGTTGTATGTAATTTGTGTGTGTGTGTGTGTGTGTGTGCGTGTGCGTGTTCGCTTATAAAGATTCTAGTCACTGAATGTCATGTGGGGTTAAATGACTGGCAAAGCTGGTCTGGTAAGCTGCAGTGAGTTTTGACTGGTTTGCTGCAGTCTGTTTACCTGCATAGATAATTTATCTGTATTCTTCGCCAGCAGCAAGGTCATGGGCTGAACCCAGACAGTAAAATCAACATGTTTACACCTGTCAGCTTAGGTCTTCATTTTGTCTGTGGGGTGGAACAGGAGATGAAGTGATAGCCTATTAAAAGCAATTATGCATGTATAGAATAACACTGAAGTGCCCTATTTTTTTAAATGATTTCTTTTCCAAGAAATTTCATTTTGTCCAAGTCGCTGCTAATCTCATTCTATTGCAGTCACTCATCGGCTTAAGGGTTTATAGTCTGACTTTGTAAGATCAGGGAAAGGATCACACTTTCTTTTGAAGACTTACAGTTGAACAATAGAAAATGTGCTGCTATTCAGCAGTTACAGTAAAACTGTTCAATATCCCACATGGAATGCAACAGGGAGGGATGAGGGAAGGGTATTAGGTTTTTTATGGGCATTCATGTGCCTTATCAACTGAAGAATTTTAAAATACATCAGTTTACTATTTGCATTCATTTAACCAGAAATCAGACATTACCGATTTATAGTTGAATCTTATACAGCATGGGCAGGTAAAGCGTTGACCAAAATTTGCCTAATGTAGCCAGTGTAAAAGAAAAAAATGCAACACCATACTCAACTGCATTCATCATAGACACTTCAATTTAACTAGTAATTAGCATAAAATCTCAGGGATTACCAGAGAGTGTACTTTAACGCTTCTTTTGGTGCAATCATTCATATCTGTGAGGAATTGTAAAGCCTCATCTCTCAAGTGTGAAGCCAGTCCACCCTCAGGTTTGACCCCATTCCCTAGTAGTGCTGTCTCAGTAGCAGGCCATCTGTCGCGATGTACATAGGCTCATGGTGGAATGAGGTCAAAAATGGCCCCACTATTTTTGGATTTCCAAATGTGCCTGTGATGCCAGCCCTTCGACCTCCTCTGTCATCTTATTTAATAACTTAAGAACCTGAAGCTCTTTGATTGAGACTTAGAGCACAATCAACCCTACAGTTTGTTTCCTTTGGTCTGAACCATAATGGAAAAGTTGACTTGGTTGCATTTTAAGTTGCTCATTTATTGGACAGAGTTTTGGTAATCTGTCATCCTGCAAGATTAGGGATTTGAGGAGCATGGGAGTCTAATCTGATTGCAGTTCTCTAGCATTTTAGCTGCCATCTATGCCCTAATGAACCACAGTGCAGTTCTCTTGTCTGAGGGCAGAGGCTCGCATCGTTGTTTCGGTGTGATTATTTGGTGTCACCTGAATTTGAATGACGCTATTCTCATCTGGCCAAATGAACCAGACTAAAAGAGGAAACACTCCAGACTTTGCAGAAACTGCTCCAAACAGTGGTGTGAACACTGAGCATCACGGAGAAATATGCATCAATGAGTAGAAGTTTTTAGTTTAAGATGTCAGTGTTACCAAGAGTCAAGTCCTTTACCCTCGTAGAGTGGATGCAAACCATTTGCAGCACACAAAACAGAATCAGTAAAACCAACAGTAGGCCCAGTCTTCATGGTAGACTCTTCAGAAACCTCAGTGTCCCATACTGTAGCTCTAAAAGAATTTTTCTTACTTATGCAGTGTTGTTTGAGCATATTAGGTAAGACTGTTAACAGTTTTTTTTAATTCAAAACTGTATTTAAAATTTGATTTTGTTTTGTAGAATTGACTCCATTATGTTGGTTGAGGAGGGATTCAGTATGGTGAGCGTGGATGCCAGCGACAAAATGCTCAAGTATGCACTGAAGGCAAGATGGGAGAGGAGAAAAGAACCAGCCTTTGACCAGTGGGGTATGGGATTTTCTGTTAAGTGTAAAATGTCATGTTTGAATGTTCAAATGTCCATGTCTTAGAGTTACAGATATCATTGTTTTCATTTGTTAAACTGTATGGTATCCAGAGTCGTTTTTTGGGCAGGGGGCATTTCTGCTTAAGGTGACAAGCTCATGTTTTCTTCTTTCTGCCTTTGTCTTTGGCCCCCTCTGTGATTTTTGTCCTCAGTGATCGAAGAGGCCAACTGGCTGACGTTACCCGAAGATGTTCAGAAACCAGGGAAGGGCTTCGACGCTGTCATCTGCCTTGGCAACTCGTTTGCCCACTTACCAGACTTCAAAGGTGTGAGAGAGATAAGGGGCAGTGCCATTTCTTAAGTTAGAGATTGTAATTAACATGCTCATGCTTCAAGTCAACTTGTGTGTTTTTTAACTTGGTGGTAGGTTCAACGCTGGTCTCTAGATTATGGATTAATTTGTCCTTGGCTTAAATTTTGACAAGACTTTGACCTAAAAGTTGAAGTCTTAGTTACACCTCATTTCACAATAAGAACCAAAAATATGTGGACTGTTGTATTTGTTCAAGTTCATCTCAAAGGAAATAACTTCTCAGATTTTTGTTAAGATTCATACTCAATCTCACACACTCAATCTCACACACTCATGTCAAACTACCAATCTACTGTGTTACCCACAAGACAAGTTGAAGTCAAATCTGTCGGTGTGTGTTTGACTGTATTGGGGATGTGGTTTTGTGCCCAGGGGACCAGAGTGATCAGAAATTGGCCCTTCAGAACATTGCTAGTATGGTCAGACCAGGGGGGATCCTCATTATTGACCATCGCAACTACGACTACATCCTGGAGACCGGGAGGGCGCCGCAAGGCAAGAACATCTACTACAAGGTACTAAACTTAATGGCAATGGGAACCGTTTGACGTGAAGTTTGGATGATTACTTAGTAACCCATCCTTCCATATGTTGAAATGAGGACACCTTGGACTCAACTGACAAAAACCATGGAATAAGCACCAAATTTGAAGGTTGAGTCTATATGGTTCTCATCGTCAGCCTGATTCACTGAATAAATGATTGTTGGGTCATCCTGGGGTCATCATATCACATCACGCAGTCACTTAGTAACAACTAAAGTAAACAATATCTGATTGCACATGTATCTTGTGAATACAGTATATAGTAAATATATGTATGTGACATCACAGGCAAGATTTGATTTGAAAAAAAAAAATCTATGTTCAAATGTCAGGAGGAAAAATAACATTCAAAAATCATTCAAACTTGAGGTTGGATTGTTTAAGAGACAGCCCTACTAAATGGCAGCTTTATTTTCTGAAAGCAAAAGAAGAACAAAGACATCAACTAGAAATGCACATAAGAAAGCACGGTTTTAGTCCATGCTTTGTACGCTATCTGGCTTTTCCCTGCTTTGTGAAGAGGAGCTGGGCAGACAGTATTGTTTATGGATGGATTATTTCCGCCAGCTCTAGCAGCAGCTGAGTTTAAGGCCCAAATCTCTGTTCAAAGCCTGCCGGATATTGTGAGATTTTCATTGAAATTGGCGCAGGAGAAACAGAAGGAAAATGTGCAAGAAGATTTTCAGACTTTTAAGACTATTGTGGCAAATATACAATAGAGAATAGCATCATTTTTTGGTCACGAGGAGATCATTTGGGGAAAATGAAGCTGTGCTTCTCCAAAATAAGGAAAGTGCACATTCATATGTTTATAGAATCCCCTTTTCTGTTAAAATGCATATGTATTCACATGGAATACTGTATCAACAAGGAAAGTCTGACAATCAGTCCCAATCAGAAGAAATACAGTTTCTTGCAGTTTATTTACCCACTTCTTCCTTTTATTTACCAGTGGATTTGGTTTAGACATCCCAAGTTTAGAAAAACAGGCATTTCTCTCATTTTCTGCAGAGTTCACTGGCAGAACCTGTAAGACGTAAAATATGAATAGAGCCATAACAGCATGTGCAAAACAGTATTGAACCTTATTAGATTCACGTCATTTTCCTGAAAATGAGTTCCATATTTGTTAATCTAGTCAAAGAAATAGTGATCCAGCTGGAAGGCCTGGGAATAAAGACTAAGTCAACAGTCGAGTCGGTGAGCAAATTTCCATGTCAGATACCACAGTAATCCCAGAGTCTGCTCTCAGGGTACTCTGTACTCCAGAACAGCACGACCAAGTTCCTCATTTTCTTCAGTCGCTTATGATGTGGCTTCCATTCTGCTGATGCTGGGATGGCAGGTGGTCTGATAGCCTGATTGTCCAGTTACATAACTGTGTGTGTGCACGTGTGTTTTGTTGCAGAGCGATCTAACTCAGGACATCTCCACTTCAGTGCTGTGGGTCAACAATAAGCCTCATATGATCACACTGGACTATACCATCCAGCTGCCACAGGCCAACCTCCAAAGTGTTCCTGATGTCAGGTAGGACAACACTCGAGTTTACACTACAAGGCAAACACTCTTACAACTGTAATTCTCTGGAGTACAGGCTGCTCTCTTCTGAAATACGAGCCAAAAGTCCTGACTGCATGTTAAAGGGGCATAAAGTAAGATTTATACCCTCCCACAGCACAAAATGAACCTAATATATCTATCTACCGGGGGGTTGATAGGGTTGGTGGTTAGTACCAATGACTCAGCGACTACTGTTTTGAAAAATGTGGCTTTATTATGTATGTCCACTACAGGCTACCATAAGGCTGAAAACAGTGCCTACAAATAGCACTTCACTGTGCAGACTTTTATTTTTGTCTGAAACACATTAAAAGCGATCTTAAAATAGCTTTGGCAGACATTTTTGCCAAATGACAAAATGTAAAATACCATGCCATTGCATAACAGTACAATGAGGGGAAGCGTTTGGTGGTTCTTGGGCTCCATATCTTGCATTAAAACTGTTAAACTCACATGAAAAATTAAAATTTAAGCAGGTATATGCTCTCAAAAAAATCTGCCTTCACTATTTTCCTCTAGGTCAGAGTCAGACAGCCTAGCAAGAGAGACGCTAACAGCTGATTCGGCTAATGTTATTCAACTTGAGCCATGGCATTGTAGACATTGTGAATTTGCCAAAAGGGATTAAATATGGCTCATATTTACACAAAGATAGGTTGGCTAGCTCAGTATTACTGGTAATGATGTGACAATGTTAACTGCAGTAAAATAATTATTTGAAGCAGTTGGTATTTTAAAAATGGGGTGGGGATAAGCGGCTAACAGTTAGTTAGGTTGGCTGGTTCAAAATTTAGTGTATGAATTAAGAACAGGGATTAAACTTGAGCTGGACTACATGTGCATTACACTGTTTTAACACACACCCTCCAGCCAATCAGAAGCAAGTATTCACCCGGACCATGGCGTAGTAATATTAATGAAAGATGAACACACACCATGACTGCATAACAGTTAATCCAAATATTAAGGTTCTAACCAAAAATCACCATTTATACTGCTATTTATCTGTACCTTACCAGCCACTTTGTTTCAGTAGCCACAGTAAAATGTTTGGCGGAAAGTAAACATTTTTTAAATAATTATTATTATTTATCTATATTAGTTATTTGGCTACCTGTAAAAGATGATATAAAAGTAGGAATGAGATGAAGATGTTCAGCTTGCATTTGATATGAACTTGTTTTGTGCCGTAGTTTAGGTTATTATTAGACTGTTGAGAGATAGTTGTAAACACCAGGACCAGCTCCTCTCTGTGATGCTATCGGAAATCCCTAGCCGTAAAGGTGGATGGATTGCACCAACAGACACATTAAGTATAATAAATCTTATCTTTATTGAGTGGAGAGCATTCCTCATTTGAGCATGTGTGTGTGTGTTTCTCCCACAGTAAATTCCGTCTCTCCTACTACCCTCACCGTCTGGACAGCTTCACATCTCTGCTGCACGAGGCCTTCAATGGCAAAATGGAGCACAGCGTCTACGGAGATTTCAAGGCGTACACCCCCGGCCAGGCCCAAGCTCCATGCTACTTCATCCATGTCTGTAAGAAGACAGCCTAAAAAAAAAACCCCTCCGTCCCCACACACACACCACTTGGAAAAAGTTAACACTGTCTGACCTCTCTAACTCCCAGCATTGCCCTGTAATCCTGCAGAACTATGTATATTGTATTTGAATATGTTTGCAGAATATTTGAGCCATGTGAGAGCAATTGCATTGCTTTCTGCAGGATAAGGATCACCTAATGTTCAGTGTGTTCAGTTCAAAACATATACATTGAAACAGCTGGTCATTGATGAATGATAGAACCTTCAAGGAGTACACCATGTTTTTAGCCGATTGTCCCATTTGTCAGCTTCCACGCTAAGTGATGAGAACATAGACACCAAAATCATCCAAGTGTTCCTAGTAGATCACTGGGTTTGCCTCCATGCTAACACTTGAACATACAGGTGACTAGCATTGTCCCAAGTACAAAAACTGACCTTTTAGTAATATAAAGATGTTTGTGCTTTTTTGCTATATGGCCATATGCTATATTCATAAATTGTAAAAATGAAGTATCATTGACCTCAATATAGCTGAAGTAGCTAGGTTTATTTTTGGAATTATTTTAGGAGCTAGCAAACTGTCAAATAAGGGAAAGTAGTCCCTGCTAAGTTGAAATAATTTTATATTTTTGGGATATTTTACCAGTCTCCTATTGTCAGCCAACTTTCGGACTTGACTTTGTATTATTTAAGTGTACTTACTTTAGCTTTGGAGCTTTAGCCCTATTACATGTTCTCATTTTCTCTCTTGCAAGATAATGCTAGTGACCTATCACTCAACATAGTGCACGCTTAAGTGTTAGCATGGAGCATAAAGGTCAGCTGACCTAGAAACTTGATGTATTCCTTCAGCTCTTAAATACATAAATCAACTGTTTAAATCGTTTAAACTGAAAGTGAATTTGCTCAAACCCAGATTGGTAAAATACAGAGTATTAATTGCTCTTCATCTCTTTCTGTTATATTCAAAATGTATAGGACCACTGTTTTACCCATCTTCCCTTTCCTTTGCCATGTGTTGTATGCTTCTCTTGTGCTGTCATTGTTTCTGTCCCAGTCTGCTTCTTGCTTTGTCTCTCACTGAACTTTTGGTATCAGTTAATGTTTCAAAAAGGTGCTGCACTTTGGTACTATTCTTCGTGATTGAATACTCGGTACAGTCTGTCACCATTTAACGTGAAAGATTGTGCTCAATCTAAGACACATCCTCAGACAAACCTGTTTTATATGACGGCTTGCTGGATGGGATTTAAAAATTGGTGAAAATGCCCCAGTTTCAAGATGGACTCAGATGGGATAATGCAAGTAGTCTTCAGAAAATTACAGGCATGGCATTAGTCTGACATGACGCTCTTCAGAATATGGTGCCTTTTGTGCTTAGAAGAAAAGAAAAAGAAAACAGATCAGCAATCTCATTCTGGCTCCATTGCCCTCTTCAAGGTCAGGCGTAAACCTTTGACAGAAGTCTCCTGCTGGCAATTTGAGCATTTCAACACACTGTCCTCACTTTTGTCAAAGTCCCTTCCCCGTTCCACTTGATCTTATACAAGTGTGCCTTGTACAGCTTGCTTCATTTAATTCATTTCATTTAAACCAATGAGCCTTGTGAAATAGCCTTAGCAGACTTGGGCCAGTTTGTATTAGCAAATCGCTCTTGTCGATCAGTGTTTGTTTAACAAATCAGCTTGTTTGTTTAACCTGCCTGAGGCATCAGATGGGGGTGTTTGCCACTAAGCGAGGGCAGGCGTAGTAGTTCAAGAGGCCGTTTTTCATTCGAACAGCCCAGGTTCAAGTAGGGATGGACGATATAGACCAAATCAAATTGCACAATATATTTGACCAAATACATCAATATCATGATGATGTCATAGGGATGACTATTGGTGCTTTCGTAAGATATTTGAGATTTCTGATAAACAATCATTAGTAACAAAGTAGAGGCAAATGATAGGTAAGCTGAGACAGTCTCATAATCAAAAAATTAGATCCTTTCACTGTGATGCAGCCATTAAAAACAAAAAAGACAACACTTATGACATATATTACAATATCCGAAATCCCAGACCATATCTTCTATCACAGTACAGATATAATATCAATATACTGGCCAGCCCTAGGTGCAAGCCCTGTGTCTGCCCTGCCTAAATGTCACTGATCAAGTCACTGAATCCCTTTGGGGATCAACAAAGTATCACATGCTCACTTGACCCAGGTCTGCTCCTCAGACAATCAGTTAAAGCCTTTTATTTTTGAGTGGCAGTTTTTTTTAGGCTTAGCTGTTCATTGTTTTTGCCTTTTTTTGTGACACAATAAAGTTGACTAAATTTGAGCCAAAAACAGCCTTTACATTCTTCTGGTCATTTCCTACTCCAGGTCAGCACTTTGTCCCGCCAGCTTATGAACCCATTGTGCGGCCAGATTTGTAGCGGCTGCAAAGATAAAAGCCCTCTCGAGGTTTTATCCAGACTTTGCAACAGAAACTTTTGAGAAAACACCAAAGGCCTCTGCTGCCGTGGTGTTCAGCTGGGTTCAAGCAGTTTGTTGGAAATGCAAGTGGTTGTGTTGCAGGGATTTATTACATGCTGTATACTTAATGCATCTACCTAATAATCATGTCTCATCATCCACAGATGTTTGAGAGTGTGATTTTCTTTACCCGCCCTCTCTGTAATTTTACTCAGGAGCAGGTGAAAACCAAATTTTACTCCATTTTGCTGTGCCAAATGTGTGGCCTCAAACAATGGAGTTTATCCAAATAACGAGGGGAAAATGAGTGAAGAAGCTGAATTATTTATTTTGCAGTTTTACCCAGGTCCAATTACACTATGCTTTGATACCAAATTAAAAATGTGTTTGTCATCCAAATGTGAAAGGAATTTCTTCAATGAGCGATCACAGGTCGTCACTACCCCTGCTGTTTGACTAGACAAGACCGGGTACTGCATTCATATTGTTGTGCCACTTTAGCTTGCAGGACAAATGACAGGGTACATTATGTACATAGTGCATTGGGATTAATTGTGAAGACTGGTGACGGTGATGTGTTTGTCTGTTTGGGGTTGGAGAGTTATATTTTTTTTTCCCTTTTTCTTTCTTTTTATTTTAAATAAGTTTACATTGAGATGGAACAAATTACCATTTTGAAACAGTCTTAATTGTGTTGCTCAACCTTTACAGAAGGTGTAAAAAGTTTTATAATGTTCATTGCTTATGTGATTATTGGAATTCCTTTGCCTGAAATACACATTGAATTTAAAATAAAGTTGTCATTGTTTCATTTTCTGTTGTGTGAATTTTTTTTTTTTTGTTTGTTTGTTTTGGAAGTTTTGGAAACAAATGTCACAGTAAGCCTAAATGTTGCCAGCTCTTACTTGGAAATCTAAGTGGGGACTTTGCAAGTGGCCACAACACTGGCAATGTGGTTACAACCATATTTCTGCATCATATACTGAATCCTCATAAATGTAAAACAAAATAGCAATATTTGGATCTAATTCTACACTGGAGTTTTGTCATAGTGTCATTCACACAAAACTACTCAACTATTTCTATAACTCCACGTTGCCAAAATGTTACTCAGACATCTGCTACGCTCTGCTAAACCATTTTATATTTTTCTATGTATTAGACCTTACCAAGCACTTGAGCAATTCCAGGTTAAGTGCAGACTACAGTTTAGACACAAGAGGGCATGATTGTATCACATGCTAATTCAAAAACCCCAGAGTGTGAGGAACAAGCTATCTGCTGGTTTATGTGTTAGACAACAAATTACTGATACATTAAATTTAAAAAAATCACTGGAAATAGTGAACAAATTGAATGGGTGTCACCCTTTAAAATGATTGAACTGAACAAATCTGAGGCGCTGGTTTCCATTATATCATGTGAATCCAAGTCAAGGCCTTGGATTCTTTTTGCCCCCCCTCTTCAGAACATCTGTGATGCTCTTGTGAAAGTGTAAAATCACTAAAGAGATTAGTCTTTTCAACTCTGAGCTCTCACCCGCCACGGGAATCGCTGCAACAGATGAGCCCTCCGCCGATGACTGACATTTCCTGCTTTGTGCAACTGACCTCTGAGCACGGACTCGCTCTCCATCGCCTCCCCGCAGTGGCTGCAGCCCGTCTCATCCCACGTCACTGAGGTATGCTATCAGACTCCGTGGCTGATGGCCGTGCAAAGGGCTGATACACAAACCAGATGTGAGAGCCGTTAGGCTTTGCCAGATGTGGCTGCTCTTGCTCTCGCTCTGCTCTAGTTAGGGGATTCAAAGTGGTCAGCCGTGACTGGCTTTACTGGGGAGGATCATTCTTTCACAGCACGTCATTGGCTAAATCAAATAAAAGCAAGGGAAGAGAGAAAAAGAGATGCTCGGCTAGGGGCTGGAGAGAAGGGGGTGAACGCTGCAAGCATGGGTGGAAGCGCCAAACTACATTTAATTCAGTAGCAATTTTATTTTTTATTTTTTTCGTCACTTCTTGAGCATGTTTAGAATGAAGTGTTAACTACATTTTAAATTGCATCAAATATTGCAGAGTAGAAATTTTGTTAAGTGTTATGTAAGTATTAAGTAAGCTCAACTTCTTACAGCTGTCAGTTTGACAAAGAGCAGGTAAACACAGGTGTTACTAATGACTTTAATGAAGGTTCCATTCCATTTAACAGATCCAGGGTCCTGCTGTTGTTCTGCAGACTCTGCCACACTTAAACGGAACAGAACCTTCATTAATGTCATTAGTAACACCTGTGTTTACCTGCTATTTACTGTCAAAATGGCTGCTATGAAGATCTATTGGAATGGGAATTTTGAATTACATTGTTTTGAGTCAGTTGGTCACCCAGTTATCATATAATGTTTTATATTTTATTAGTCTAACAGGTGTTATGCAGTAGGTTGTGTTTAAAAATGTATTGTGATGCAAGTCGTTTCATAGCCTATGCATCTTGATATGCATTGTATCGTTAAGTCCTTGCCAATGCCCAGCCCTAGTATAAACATGATGTGCTGGATCTGAATCAGGCCCACGGCCTTTGTCACATGTCATCCAATTCTTAGAGGTATCTAATAGAAAGATGAAAATGCTTGAAAATCATAACGATATAAAAAAGTAATGATCCATGCCTCTTTCATATCAATAGATATCTGTTTTCTACTTGCACAGATTGCAATAACACAACAATGTTTCAACCTATATCCAGTTCCTGAATGCGTTTATGTGCTGCTGTATGTCTGGTAGAAAGTTTCCAGTTTCCAGGAGCATAACATGTTTAACCTTTGTGATCATTAAAAATGTATTAATCATGGCTAAATATATTATGAGAGAAAGAAGATGTAATGTAGTATTGGTTCAAGTGCTACATAATTTATAGATTTTAATTTTATAGAAGTTGAATGAGCATACTTGGGGATATTGCAAAATGGCTTTGTTTCAATAAGGAGTGATTAAATAGTAAACAATTAGACAGATAATAGTTTAGATTATGCAATTTGAATGTAGTCTTGTAAACATATTACTGAAACTATGGAATAATACAGCATTTTGAGTTTCTTCTCAACTACATATCACGTAAAGGCATGAATATGAATAACATTAATCAAGATTCTTGCTTCAATTGACCATGATTTCCATAGCGCAGCACATAGCATCCTTAAATCGGTGTATTCATTCACAATCTGTATGTATTTTATACATACATATACAAAAAACTTTTTTTAATTATTTACTAAAGAACTGCCAGCCTTCTTGTCTTTTTTCATTGACTGGGAAAGATCATATGCAACAACAGTAGCAAACTAACATGTTACATGTCGCCTAACAAACTCACCACCTTTTTCTGAGAATATTAAATGAGCTTCTTTTAAGTTTTACTCTGAGTACATTTTTGCATCACTACTTTTACGTCCAGCAAAGTAAAATATCTGCAAACTAACAGTACCTCTGCTCGAGTTGGACCGTTGAAATGAAACAGGAGATGATAAGAGGCCATTTATAATGACATTCCTACTATGGAAAAGGCTATTGGAAGAAGAAGGGGGAAAGTGAGAAATGAGAGGTAAAACCTCCATTTGGTTGCCAACAAAATGTCGCAAAAAAAAAAACCCCGAGGTGGAGCAAGATTGAAATAAGCATGTGAAGAAGTGAAAAAGTTGCAGT
>OMKZ01018160.1:0-27529 GCA_900302535.1 Neoniphon sammara | reverse complement strand
TGCAGGGAGAAGGAAGAGCAGGGGGAGAGAGAGGAAACAAGTAGGAGGCGGAGGAGGTGTGATTTGGTGGACGGGAATTTGACCACTCACTGCCAGACAGTTAGGCTCAGTTCCACCTGTCCTCTCTACACACACCCCCCCTCACCCCCCACCCCCTTGTCTCCTTATTGCTGCCTTTATGCCTCTGGCATTGGATGCAAAGGCTTTCACTTAGTGCCACAGTGATAATGAGAGACATTTTGGGCTCTTTAACGGTTATTCAAGTGCAAATGTTGCTCTCAGTCAAGCCAAAACAAATCTAGGAGTGGGGTAAAATCAATCTTGATGTCAAAGAACGGTTTAAAATAATTATCCTCAACATTTTAATCATAAATAGGTGTTCATTTTGTGCCTTATACAGTTTTATCAACACTTCTTACAGCCTAACACAGTAGTGATCCAAGCAAATCGAATTCATGAAAACGTTTGCTGTACTAAACGGCTGGTGTCTGGTGTGGCTGTTTCTTGGGAAAACCCCTCTCCCACACATTCACCGTATTCACACGCCGGCCATTAGGCTCTTGCATCAGGCTCACATTCTGTAAACAAAAGTACAGTGTGATACTGATGTGTCCCAGGTTGCTCTTACAAACCGATGATGTCTGAAAAAACATTTCACCGCTTCCCCATTGAACAAAAACAAAGAACACAATCAATGGTGAAAATCTGGAGGGACACCAGGCCATATTTCAAGGCAAAACTGCATATTTGGTCATCTGTTAGCTTCCATCAAAACTGTGGACACGCACAACAAGCTAATATTTAAATGGCAGTGTAATGAATTTGACAAGTACTTACTGACAAGTAGGTCAGAGTAGATTGATCTTGCCAAAGATTCCGACTTGGGATTCCAATTTGAATGGCTGTTCTATTGCACTTTCGCGACTCAAGGTGACCACACATTGGCAGCGAACGACACGCGTCAAACCGGCTGCCCTTTTTATTTCAATGTGCACAACGGCATGTGCACAACGGCATGTAGATGCACACCACCAAGCATCAATTTGATGGTTGACGCCACTGTCCTATTTCTTGAGCGTCAAAATGTCTATACAGTCAATAATGAATTATAACTCACCCATGCCAATAAGTCCCGGGATAATGACAAGAATGGAGCTGAGGTGCATCAGCAGCCATGTTAAGGCATAAAATGCCCAAATTTACAAATGTTGAATCCTGGTGCAAAATGTAACCAATTGTTTCACTTGTTTTGGAGAAATAAGATTTTAACTCTCACAATGAGACTAAATGACTTGTTAAGACGGACGTGTTTTGTTTTGTTGCAGCATAAGCCTTTAAAGTCCCGCGGGCAAAATGTGATTGATATGTAACCACAGTAAGCAAGGCCCAGCTGATTCAGCCTGTTTGGGTCTCCCTAAATCATCCTGCCTCCACTCCCAAACTTCCCCTGCTTCTGTTTTGAGCCAGGGCCCAGCAGGGAGAGGCTTAGCTTCGCTTCTGAAGCTTGGGTGCTGGGTTTTAGCCTGTGCAGCTGTCTCCTCCTATCTATCTGCCTGTGTCGGTGCTGGAGAGGATACTCCAGGGTGCATTAGAGAGGGTAGGGAGATTAGATACTGAGTACTGATATCTCCCGTCTCTCTGCAGCTACGCCTTCCCCGGGCCGCTGCTGCCTGGCCCCAGAGAATAGGCTGGTGGAGGCAGCTTTTAAAGAGGCAGAGGAAGAAAGATGCTCCCTGTTGTGGCTCCTGCAGCCCTCTTCCTTTCATTCCGCCTTTTCTTCCCCCTGACTTCATCTCTTCCTCTGCATTCCCCTTGAAACTGCTCCTCCTCCCACATTTGTTGCGGCATAAAAATATTTTACAGCAGTATGAGAACACAGAAAGTGATGTTTTGCGGACTTTCATGAATTAAAAAAAAAAACAAAACACAAAAGGTTCACCAGAAGTTAGTCTGTCTCTCTTTCTGCCTTCCATCAGGGTTGAACGGGGTATTTTATTGTGTACGTATTATTACATTGAAGACATGTTTAAATCTCTAAGCTATTGTGAACGGTGTGTAGCTGTTCTGTCTATTGCCCATAGAGAGCTGCTATGGATTCACCTCCTGCAGTGGAGATGGCTGTATTGATTGCGCTATCACTTGGGACGAGGTACACACCTTCAAAGTCATTGAGTGGTTGGAGAGGCGTTTTAATTGCCATGTGCTAGTACACTATGAGTGGACAAACAGGGAAACAGAGCCATTAGGGAAAACAGCGCATGTCGCCCATGTATGTGTGGAGAAATACTGTCGGCCCCGTTGCAACAGTGACATTGCACGGGTCATAGGATGCTCGACTCTGCATGAAGACACGCTATTAGCCTTGTATGCACTATATTTAGGGGTGTGCATGCATTGGGCTATGTGTGTATATGCCTTGTGCCTCGTAGAGTACGTGTATAATCTTTCATCAGCTACATCATTAAGCTGCATATGTCATGAGATTTTCCCAGCTGAGAAATCTCTGTTTCACACTTGAGCAATTTTCCACACAGAGATTTTTTTTGATATTCTCATCAAAGTTGCCAGAAGGAGTGCTTAATTTAAGGCCTGCTTCTTTTCATTTTGAATAATGAAATTGTATCGTTATTTTTTGATGAAGATTTTGTTAAGCTCTGCCTTCGGTGAACAGTATATCACTATAATGTAAAAAAACACTGTTGGATAAAACTTGTAATGTGTTCTGATTGGGTTTATGAGCCAAAGTGTCACCAAGTACAAGTTTCAACTTTATTTGGCCCCAGAAGGCAATTTGGCTTGCAGCATTTAGCAAATAGAACATAAGAAAAACACATAATGACATTACCAATGTCTTAATGAATCACTGCAGCACCACCAAGTAAGAAGATTAACAATTTAAAAACATCAACCTGCCTGGTATAATATGGAACAATCCATCCAATCCAAACAGCTACATTTCAGCATGAACCACAACAACAGTTCATACTATCGACACATATATTTCAAGCTACTTACGTCAGCCGCAAAACAGTCGTCTGCAGCAAGACAATCAATCAAAATCCTAGACAGTCAAAAAAAAAAAAAAAAAGTCTGTCTTATTTTTTGTCACTGTACCACGACTGCAGCGGCGCCCTTTGCAGCATGTCGTCCCCTCTCTCCCCCCGTCTTTCCCATCTGTCTCCACTGTCACTGTCAAATAAAGCAGAAATGCCAAAAAAAAAATCTTAAAGAAAAGAGATAACACTGGGGATTAATGAATATTTGTATCTGTTATTTCCTGACTGAGGGGAATTTGAACCACACTAACTCATCAAATAGCGTAAAAAATCTTGGTAACATGTAGGTCATGTGAAATGAACGAAGATAAATAGTTCTTGTTAACTTGAGAATCTGTTATTAAGCAGACATTGCATAGCAGTCCTTGACAAAATGCACACCTCTGTCAGTGACCGGCTCTAATGTAGAGACACAGCATGCAAGCAGTGTGCCTTTTACAAGCCATCATGAACACCAAGGAATGGCTCATAAACACGATGGCATTTACACATGGCTGTTTAAACCTTCATGCCATCCATCACTGTTTTATGGGTAGTTAGCTCAGCTCTTGCTATGGTGACCGTCCACAACCCACAGTCCGTTTTCAGTGAGGCTTGTAAAAATCATTAAACATCACCAAGGTGTGCGCTTCCTTTTTACTGATATCTGGATGTGTCGATTTTTGCAGAATTACTGTATTTGGTTTGTGTTTGGATCAACTGACTTTTTTCACAGCAGCCATTTTAACATGAAATAGCAGGTAAACACAAGGGTGACTAATGACATTTATGAAGATTGTGTTCTAATCAGTTACAGAAAGTTAATGTGATTAGTAACACCTGTGTTTACCTGCTATTTCATGTTAAAATGGCTGCTGTGAAAAAGGTCTGCTTGAATTAGGTTTAGGATTAGGATTAGGTTCCTTTCCAGACCTGCTAAGAATGCAAACACATGTAGTGTTTCATTAGTGAGAAAAATGGCCTGAGTGGCATCATATCCTTGGCTCAGCTGATTGTACCAGTTAGCTACATAGTTCACATTTTTTGTATTCATATTTATTAGCACAAATTAAGTAATAAAAACAAAAGTATATAAAAACAAACATAGCAGGGATTGTACAGGAGAGATATGAAACCCCGAAGGGCTTATACTAAAAACCTCCCCTCTAGCTTTTACGATTCATCCTAATACTGTGAATTTCCTTAACATAATGAGATAGAAAAAGACGAACAAAAAAAGTAATAGTAATAATTAATAATTTTCTGTAAACATTACTGGACATAAGTGCTGGCTAGAGACAGACACTGAAGGCTAAATAACATTAACCGACATTTCTAGCTAGCTAGCAAAACATTAGACTTTATTGTGAAACAGCTCATATTTCCAACAATTTCCAAGTCTTCACCATGTGTGGTCAGTGTTGTAGTATTGTTTTGTGGACATGTCATGTAGCTCTGGGTATTCACTTACTAACAAAACAAATCTCTCCACCGCCATCTCCATCCCCAGTCTGTTTGTTTAAAGTGACGGTGTCCTGTCATCTCTCCCGACACTCTTTGTACTGATTAGCTGGTTGATAAAAAACTTCTTAAAGCTGCGGGTCGAGCGCTTTGGAGTTCCTGCTGTAAAGCGGTCTTTTCATAGGATTCTGTGTAAAAAATGCAGTGGCACTGGAAAAAATCAACAACACTTTGCTACATGTGTTCACACCCTTAGAAAGGCGATGTCTTTTTGTTTTGAACAGCATCTCTTAATTCCCCCACCTCAGCCTGCATTTTGCATTTATTATGCTGTGGTAACACATTATTTCACCGTTGTTTGGACTGCTGTTGAAAGTTGTGAAAGGAATGAAACTATTGTAGACTTATGAATAGGCAATAGGCACAACTAATTGCAACTGTACACTTCTACTGCAAATTCATTTTCTGGTTTCCCAGTAGTGAGTCTTCAAAAAAAGCAAACAAAGAAAAAAGAAAGCCCAAACAAACATGTGTTCGAAAGAGACAAAACAATCTCTTGGATTTTGGTTGCTCAGGCTGGTTTGTCTTAGAGTTTGCTCAGGCTTAAGCCTTCCCTGCAGGTTCTCTGTGTAACTGATAGCTGCTGTTTACCAGAGGACTGTGTAGAGGCTCATTATTAGGCTGTGAAGCTTGTTATGAGGCTGTGTGTTAGACTCGTTAGTAGCTAATTATTTCTGACGAGCTCCCTAGTAAGTCTGGATGGAAATGAGTGGAGAGAAAGAGACAGAGAAAAATAAGAGGGTGGACATGGTGTTGCATAGACTGGGGTCCAATTTGCCAATAATTCTTAATGTTTATTTTAACCTGCTGGGAGTCCCAGGTGGGTGGGGCTCAGTGGATCAAGACTATTAAGATTAAAGCTACATTAAGCAATATTACTTGCATTTTTTGGCAGTAAAATGGCCCCTTGCAATGTGCGAGTCATCGTTTGTGGGTCTCTTTCCACCATACTGTTCATAGCCGCAGCCTGTTGTTATTGCCTGGTTTGAGCTTTCTGTTTTTCTGTATCGGCCCGACAATAAGCTCCTCCTCTGCCCTCCACTTTACCCCCTCTCCATCTGTCTCACCACAACCAGGGTTTATGCTAGACCTTTTTTTTTTTGACGGCCAATATGGACAGTAACATTCCAAAATTATGGCCAAGCAGAACCACCGGACATTTATTTTAATTTGTAGCGTACTTAGGTGACACAGCGGTTGTTTTGTTCAGTGTTTTGTTTAGTAGTGGTAAATAGCGTTTGATTGCGCGACGGATGGATTAAACCTGATAAATCCCAAATAACATTATCCACAGATGCTAACAGATGTCTCTAGTGTAATTGCCTGCAGCTATCAACATGTCAAAGCTTCTCTGACACTGCACAGTCTGCAGATAGGCTATAACTACAAACAACTACAAACATAACAGCTACCTGTCCAATTTTCAGATCAATCGTGCAAAGTGTAGCATGCAAAATCCAAAGTTTAAAAAGCACTAAAATCACTCATCAGCAATACAGACAGTGAAAGTTATTCAAATCTTACCTTGTAACTATTTCACGGTTGAACTGAAGCTCAGAGACAAAGTAATCCAAGTAATCGAACAGGAGTTTTACCAATATAAAATGTGTTCCTCGTTTCCAACAAAAAACTTTTTTTTTTTTTTGTTTTTACTTTCAGGTTTCTGCAAGCGATGCCCTAGTGTAGAGCAAGGGACGTAAGAACAGATTTGTTTATTTATAAATGGAGTTTGTACTTTTGGCACCATCTAGTGGTCAGCAATTGCTCAGTGTAGCTTTAAGGTTAGACTGATAAGGGTTTTTGAAGGCCAATACCACTACTACCCTGTTGACGCTGCTAACAGCTGCTATTTTGTATCCATACACAGCATGTTTACATTCATTTTCATGCCAAAAAAGTTGGTTTAGTGTTATACAGTATCAGTTGTATTCTTGTCAGGGTGGAAAGCACCTCTGAAACAGCATTTAGGCCTTCAAGGGACTTGAAAACAAAAATAGTTCATAATAATTGCAATAATAATAATTATACCCTATTCATGCTGACTTGTATTGAATCAAAATGTCTGCCCTATGAACCTGTGTGATCACAGTGTCATTAGAATCAGTTCTGGATAATCAGCATCAGTGGACAAATGTAAAGGTAACCTCTTTGAGATTAAACATTTACTGCAAAGTTTCTGGTGGACAGTGGTAATATACAAAAAGGGGAGGGAAAATAGGAGCACCTCGATGACATAATGACTACACCAACCATTGGTCACCTTACCAACAACATAAGAACAATGGAACAACAACATAACAAGGTAGATCTCAGTATTTTTATGTTTCCACAAGCAAACGTGAAATGTTGTCATCAGCCCATACTTATAGGAGAGTCTCAACCCATTGTTACTCCACGTTTGTCCTGATCTCATTTCTGTAGTTGAGATTGGATCACATTCTCACTTGGAACAAATACCATGGAAAAACCCTTTAAGTGTGAGAACTTGTAGTAGCCTTACAGGCTTGATGGTTAATGTTTACATGCCTAAACCTGCCAGGCATGTTTTGGGTGGATAAAATAGACATAAAATTCAACATTAACAAAAACAAAACTTTCAGTGGCAGATGTTCTCTCTTCCCATGAGACTTGGAGCATTGCTTGTTTTGTTTAGCCTACACAGAAGCAAAGTTAGCTAGACAGCTGAAGTTTTTGTACTGTTGGGTAACGGATTTTCCTCATGAAATGAAATTTTATTTTCAGAAGTTTTGAATCTTCAGGCCATGGCATAAAAACCAATACTTGTTTACTAAAAGGTTTATCTACATACTATGGATAATGCTAGTAGGGCTGCCTCCAAATAGTCAACCAAACATTAGTTGATGAGAAGAGTCTTAGTGGACCAAGTTTTCATTAGTCAGTTAGTCGCAGGAAGAAAAAAAAAAAAGAAACTCCCTTCGAGCGCTGTGCCTGCTGCCTAGCTCTTTTAATTTGAAACCATGGACACAGAAAGTGGCGACACTCAGTCACTGGGGCAGCCTGACTTACATTCGCGTTTACACATGGATGTATTATCAGGCAGGAAATCCAAAGTGTGGGATCATTTTGAGAGGGTAAAAGGTTGACCCCAAGGAGGTGACATGTAAGCTCTGCAGGCAAATATCTGCCATCATTCATCAAAATCAAACATGACGTATCATCTGAAACACGTACGTAGCCTAACGTTAGCCACCTAGCATGGCCACTTTAGATAGCCTAGATAAATATCCAAGTGTCCACGGGGACTGAGGAAGCTAAAATACCTTGCTTACTGCATATTTAACTTAACATACATTTCCCTCTATAGGTGCATCCACTTCAGAATCATTACCGCTTTTGCCGGTGTCGTTAATGGGTGGCTCG
Organism: Neoniphon sammara; assembly: GCA_900302535.1. Classification (NCBI taxonomy): domain Eukaryota; kingdom Metazoa; phylum Chordata; class Actinopteri; order Holocentriformes; family Holocentridae; genus Neoniphon; species Neoniphon sammara. The sequence continues at coordinate 19,592 of OMKZ01018160.1, read as the reverse complement.
CGTCCTGCCTGTGCTTGTAACATTTATATTTAAAAGGTTCAGTATTACAGTTTTGTATTACTCTGTAATGTAGCACAGTGTTAACAGTGTTAGGCTTCTTATTACATTCTTTCTAAGCCCCAGAACTCAAACCATTTTCTGATGTCCTCAAAAATAAATCTATTTAAATAATTAAATTAATATCATAAATGTGCGAAGGCTTGAACTAACTACTAGTCGATTAGGAAAATCTTTGGTTGGGGGCAGCCCTAAATGCTAGTCACTTACACTGGATGGATGGAGCTATATGACTTTAGTGCCAGTCCTCTCATCACATATTTGGTAGGATGACCAATGGGCCAAACTCCCAAAAAGTCGCTATACTTCATCAAGTTGAACCCCCATTATATTGTCCATGTGGCTTATCTTAAAGGTGTAGTATGCAAAGTGTGGACTGTTTAGACTCAACTGACAAAATGGTGGATAAAGCATGTAATTGATCTGTGAGTCCAGCCGATAATAATCAATCGACCCTCAGCAATTTTGCACAGTGCACCTTTAACCAGTTTCTTCCCCTTCATCTCCATCTCCCTTTGCTGACTGAAGTGGATTTAATGAAGTGAAATTATTAAGGGATCACAGCGTTCACCTGTTTGTATTATTTTGTACACTGTCTGTGTATTACTCATTGTTGCCACACACAATTGCCACAGTTAAAGTGACTTGGAAACTGTGTTTCATTCTCCCAGAAGTGCCTCTCCATTTCCACAGATTGTGGATACGGTACGTAGCGGCCGTCATCAAGATGTCTGCTCTCTAAATGTCAGCCCCTCTGCTATCTATCTTCATTTTCTATCTCCATCCTCTATTAGTTCCTTGTTTCTGCTCTCTCTCTCCTTTTTCACATGACACTTTTTCTTGCCTTATCTTTTCCGATTTTCTGACTTTTTTGGATGTGTTCCTCTCTCCCTCCCTGCCACCCGCCTGCTGTCTTGTGATATTTTTTTTCCAGCCTACACACACTCTTTCACTCCAAGTCGCGTTCTGCCATGTGTGCCTGGGTGTATGTGTCTGTAAATACTGTCTGTGCCTATATGTATAGACCCATGAACATGTGTCTGTCTATGTATGCATTCACATGTGTGTTCTTTCTTTTTTATCCTTTCATCATGTCCAGTTCAGGCATATCTGACAATTGACAGTGATGGACAAATTTGCTAATAACTTTGGATTATTCCTTCAGGGATTTTGTGTTAGCAGTAGAGAATAGGATAAAGATAATAATAGAACAAATAGAGAGTTGAGAAGATAATGCAATTAGTACTCACAACAGAAGATTATATTTACAACAAAGGACAGATTTACAGGGGAGAGGTGGATGTCCCAGTATGCATTGCTTGCCTCCAGTATTACATACACCATTATCAACAATTCATGGCAGATAGGTTTTTTCACGTTTGCATTAGTGCTCAAGACATTATTGCCCATCTTCATCGGCATGAAATGTTGATTACGTATTACTGACTTGAAGGTGGTTTGTGTCATCCTCGCTTCTCATCATTTACAATGAGGGAAAGACAAGTTTTACAGCACCTCACAGGCTGCATGTTATTTTTATGCATAGCACAGAGGACAGAAATAGCTTGTCTCTAGTCCTGAATTTCTTATGGTTCCAACCAGGAACACTGAGCCAGACAACTCATGTGTTGCTACAGAGAGAAAGAAAAAAAAAAGGCCTCTGGTGGATGAGAAGCTGAATACATAATAACTCTGATCATGATGGAGGGAAAAGAGTAGAAAAATATCTGGACTTCTGGAGAGTAGATACATTCCTACATACACTGCAGTTATTGTGCAAGATATAATCCAAGTAATATTTAGTTCAATGCAGCAATTCATCCTCTTGCAGTACCTGCCTTTAGATGTATATCAGGGATGCTGTTTATAATAATGAATCAGTTGTACAGCAAAACATAACCTGTACTGTAACGGTGACTGTTAATACCTTGATCAGGGGGTCTTATACTGTTAGTAGTGATGATATTGGATTGTTCACTACATTGTAAGTCAGATGTCAGTTCGCAGTCCCTTGAATGATCAAGCGGTCTTTTTCATTTGCCTGCTGTCGCCCTCAGACGCATGGTGTGAAACGAGACGCTTAAAGCGCATTCATTTCAAACTCCGCTTTCTACTACAAAGACATCGTTGTTATTCTGAACTCTGTCTGAACCCGTTGTGTTTTTGTTGGAAAGTAACCATTGAGTGATGATGTGGTAATAATTTCCCGATTGCAGAGGTGCCACCTTTGTTGTTTGCACTACAGAAAAAAATGACTTGTCCTTGGTGTTCTGGTTGAACCTTGTGGCTCAGGAAGCCATGTTCTCCTTTTAACCTTTTTCATTTGATTAAGAAGGAAAACAGTGTTTGACCTGCGCTGTGGGAAGGCAGGCAGGCAGCTGGGATTTGGGCCAAAACAGCAGGGAACTGATTTCAAGTGAGGCAGCTGGCAAAGCCAAGTGTTGTGAAGGTGCACACACACACACACACACATGCTGTGATACACACATCTGCAAGGACACATGTAAAACACACAGTGGCACACACACATGCAAGGACCTATGCATGAATGTATACACACAACACACATAACACCCACACACACACTTGTACAGACATGTACAGACACATAAATACACACACACACACACACAGGCTGTACATGGCCAAGGACATAAGTACAGTACAAATGTGTGCATGTATCACACAGGCACCATACATGCATATACATCCATATACAACATATTCATACATAGCGATGAACACCCATGCATGCGCACATACATACACGCACACACAAATTGACTTAATAAGGCGGTGAGGGAGTCCTGTGGAAGTTAGGATCAGACAGACTGGTGTGTGTTAGACAGGCCTGCTGACAGCCACGCACTAGTCAATTATTTATTTATTTATTTACTTACTTACTTACTTACTTACTTACTTACTTTAGTGGCTTGTATCACCAAAGCTGTGTACAAAATATAAATAAAAAAACATCAACATTGCAACACCTTACATTTAATGAAATCAGTTTCATTGAAAATGTGTACTAAACAAATACAATGCTGTTGTCTATAATAACTATTATTTTATTATTTGATTTGAAAACTAATACAATAGTACATAATCATCAGTATCAATAACAAAGCAGTTAGAGAACATGTTGCTATGCAGCTTTGTATGTGTGTGCATGCACATGCACACACAAAAACATTGTAAATGTTGAAATAACTTTTGGCCCGCTGAAAAGTCTCCCTCTTTCTTCCTACTGATAGTGTTGCGTGTGTGTGGGAGTTGATTTTTTTTTTTAGTGTTTATTTTCTCCTCTTTGTTGTGAGATGTTTCACTGAAGTATCTCACTCTCTCTCTCTTAACAAGCTAGTGAAAACAAGAGAGAGAGGATATGTGAATAAAGTTCCTGCTCACTGAGGGTAAGCCAGAGAGTCTGCAAATCCACCAATCTGTTACAGGTAGTGTTTTCCCCAGACTATGACTGCTGGCCAGCTAGTATGGAACCATTTTCCATTATCTGGGAAAAAAAAAAAAAAAACAAACATCTTTGCGTCTTTGGCTGCCTTTAACATCAATGTAGCCTACAGAATAAAGATTATTTCAATGAAATACAAAAAAGGCAAGAGCAGACGTGCATATGATCCATGCATACTGCTCCAGTGCACTGTCTGCCTGCTCTGTGTTTACTGCTTTGTTCTGCTGGTGTTGCTAAGCACTGCAGTAAGCTTTTATTGCATCTAACTTCAAATCAAATGCACATATTCTGATGATAGATGATCAACTTAAGAAAAGGTGTTTCTTTTGGGATGCCTGTCTGTTGACAAGCCGGTGTTTTGTCCGCTCCCTATTAGCGCCGACTAGAAACAGGCACCTGTTTTTTTCTGTGCATCCAGCCCCTCCCCCTGCCTCCTACTGTGACTCTGGGTAACTACAGATCACCAAGGTCGTCGGGGCTTCCAGGGCATATCCGGTTCCTTTATTTGTTTTTGTCTGTCTGGTGAAAATTAATTAGGGTTTCTGGTTCCAGTTTGGCAATGATTTTGTCCTTAAAATATGTTAAAATGTGACATTAGAAAGACCACAGTATTTACTCATTACATGTGTTCAAATCATCAATCATCAAATTCATCAGTTTTTAAATATACATTTGCTATTAAACTAGGACTGGAAAAACGTCCCAAGACTTTAACTTCAGTGTCAACTACTGTAATGCTAAGTTAGTTGATGCTAGCGGTTTTTGGATTTTTTAGCAGACTGTTGCTATGAAATTTCACTTTGAATTAAAGTTGCGGTGATGTCGGGTGATCAAAAACATAGAGTGGTTGGGCACAACTGCTCTGTGAATGGGTGAGAGATAGGAAATAGGAGTTGGGGATACTGGGAAGATGGGGACAGTGTGAAATAGAAGTGAGAAGGAAAAGGGACGGCATGAAGCTGGAGTACACAAGAAGTCACTGGAGATGCATCTGAGACGTGTGATAATTCCAGGTGTGAGATGGGTGTTAATACCAAATGTCAGCAGGGTCTGTAAGTACTTCTCTGGATAGTGGATTTGAAAAGTCATGTTAATTTCTGTGCTGTTTTTGACTGGGTGTTGATCATTTGATCGCTGATCCATCTGACTGACTTTGTGTTTAGATATTGTCAGCTTGTTAGCTAGCTAAACATAGTATCTGCTCAGTGAGCCATCACTGTCTTGTTGTTAGCACATCTGATTAGCACTCTAGCTAACAAATCAAGTAGAGGCTAGTGTTAGCAGCACCATGTGGCAACATTGACTTTAGTTTCTTTACTAAATTATCTGGCTTCCTAGTTAGTTAGGTGTTATTGTTCAGGCAGCCAATTGTCCTTTGGACCTCCATCACAGCACCATGTGTGGTTACTGGTAGATTTATGACCCAACTGCAAAGCTCTTATTGATGACAGCAACAGAGCACCAAAAATTGTCCAATCTTTGATAAAGGAAACTGTCCAATAACCTTATGGTTATTTGACAGTTGATCCCACATAACCCCAATTATTCACCTGCTGAAGTGTCCATGGGCAAGACACTGAATCCCTGCCAGCTTCAGTGGTGTTCTGTAGCTAAACCTTACCTCTGATCTCACTGTCATTTCCCCAGTTCAAAAAATACTCTGTTGATAACACCTGGGGCTTTTCTCAAGCCCCACTGTTGGCTGTATATTGACATTAGTGCAAATTTGGATCCTCTTCAAACTTACCAACCTCATCACATACTGAGCAGCATTGGTATTCTGAGGCATGATGCCACTAGCTGAGTTACATTTACATTTTAGGCATTTAGCAGACTCTGCTATCAGACTGTGTATCCATTGTGATTTACAAGAGAATATAGCAGGTTATCATTTGTACTTAAGATTGGATTCAGCTTTTAGTTGAGGTTTGAGATTGGTTATGCCAACTGTAAGGGTTAGACAGCAAATACAACTTAAATGCAATATCATTATACATAAAAGATATCCATGGGGTAATATTAAAATAAAATACTATCATCCTGAAAGCACAATTCTTTTAAGCATTAGTGTAATAAAGCATCTGAAATAAGCAGGAATATCAGACATATTGGATAGTGAGTCACTCTCCTGTGTCTCCGTCTCCTCAACGGCAACACAGTGATCTCAAGAGCCTGAAAAGCTCTTGAGAGTACTGTATGCAGCTGTATGCACCACCAGCCATCTCGCACACTGAACAGCATTGACATTCAGAGGTTGACACCGCTGGCTGCACGATCATGATGGATTCAGAATGAGAGCAGAAAAGGCACACAGAAGCTTGCTGTTGCCAGAGCCCTTATGTATAAAGAAAAAAAAGAAAAAAAGCCCGACTGTTGCAACAGTGTGTCGTAGCGCTGAGAGGAGAATGTTGAGTGAGTCTTGGTGTTACGAGCCTCGAGGCGAAATGCATAGAAGCAAATGCATGACGGGCCTCTCAATATCCTTGTTAGGCAACTGTGAAATAACATATGAGTAGTGCTGGTGAAGTGATACATTTGAGTTTTGTCAAGGTACAGCGGAGCAGAGGGGTAGAAGTCAGCTTCTGAAAAGTTGTACACTCATGCTCTGCATGTAGTTAAAAATGTGCTGGGCCAAATTCACGGTCACTGCAGAGGTCCTCCATCTTGCATCTGGCCTGCAGGTATCTGGCATCAAATGCAGTTACATAGAAATGAAATAAATATATATATATGGATTCCAACCTTGTTGCAATAGCTGAAAAGAGAACACTTCCCAGCCATTGAATTGATGGTAAATAAAAAGGAGTGTAATCTATGACCTTTAATCAGTGATCACCATGAGGTAAACAACCACCATATCACCAAAAGTCTATTAAATTTTCAGAAAAAAATATTTTTAGACCCTATTATCATGTAACTTGCATCAGTCTGAAACTTATCTACCATGAATTTCCTGCAGATTGATGTCAGCCTTAGAAGTAGGCTAACCTTTGTTCAGTGGGTTTACCCTTCACCACATCTCTGTTCCTAACCATTAATTATTTAAGTGGAGCAGCATTGCAGCAGTAAGTGCTTTGTCGCATGTAGTGGATCCCTTGAAAAATAGGACTGCTGATAGATAATAGCTTTATTACATGTCAGATACTGGTCATCCATCGCTGGTATGATGGAGGTTCCCCCTGACCACAAGAACTGTCTGCAAACATCAATCAAACCCTGAGGTTGGTGTCGCTTTGAAGTTTGTCTGTCATGTCAAGCTGCTGTGTAGAATGGATTTAAGATGGAAAAACGGTTGGTTTCATAGGGTAGTGCACTGATTTGTCAATCTACTGCCACATCTGCTTCCCTCCAACTCTGTATTGCTGTTGTCAGGCAACATGATTTCCACGTTTTCATTCAAAATGACTTATCTAATTGCGATGTCTTTAAATGTCAATCGAAACATAAAGCTGTTTTTTTCCCGCCTTAATTCCTGAAAAGTTGGCATTTTGGAGATAAGAGGCTTTGCCTGACAGCAGATCTGTATATATACAAACTATCAGAGTGAATAAGATGGAAGCGTGAGGTACGCTGGATTAAGACAACGCCACAAAGAGACACCTCCAGCTCCCTTTGATCACAACAGTAATTAGCACACTCCATTTTTCAAAGGAAGGAACGATGACAGGCGTCAATGCAGCTTCCCCACCCAGAGCTATCAGCCACCTCACACATTGTCCTCCGTCTACCTCTGCTTCTCCAGCCCCTCTCGTGCTCACACACACATTCCCGTGCTCTGTCTCAATATTAATACTTGCCTTTATTCTTGCGATGTATTACTCTCTCACACAAACACATACAGAGCTTCTCTCTTTCTGTCAAACACAGTCCCGCTCATTAATTCAGTCTCTTGCTATGATTTATTCTCTAACTCATCACACCGACACATACAGAGTCTCCCTCTCTCGCCCCCTTCATCTCTCCAGCACTGTTTGTTCCATATTAATTTCTCTGTCCATCTCCCCTCTTCACGGCATGATGGGGTCGACACAGAGTCTGGGTCGCTGCTGTGGCTTTCTAGCACTGATTTGCAGCAACAACCAGAGAGAGTCTTGCACACTTTATCGTGGACATAATGATACTGCTTCAGGCTGCACAGATCCAACTCATCGCAACCTTTTATGGTTTCCAACAATGACGACGTGGAGATTAGAGATGACTATTACTAAGAGATACATGATTAGATAGCCCTGTATTTGAATCAGTGACACACCAGATTTCAGTGGGACTTAAAGGCTTGCAGAGTAGCAGAAGTTAATAATACACTTTAAAGTGGCAATCTGCGAGATCCTATCTTTTTTTAATCTCCATTTTTGGTAAGCACTCATTGCTGTGGTGTTTCTGTACTGCACTTTCCAGATATAACCTGTCAATCAAACCGTGTGGGCGGGACTGACATCTTCGTTGGATTTTCTGTTGATGAAGTTCGAGTTTCTGTAGGTGACGCTCTTGTCTTTGTCTCTTCAGCCATAGTGACTACCACTGCTCACGCGAACTGCCCAATTCTCTTAGTCCAAACAAGCTAGAAACTTAAAGGAATACTGCATTTTGGGCAAAATACACCTTTTCTGACTTACCCAGACTGAGGCAAGATGTTTGATACCGTTTTCACCTCTGTACATCCACTGCTTTGGTTTTGACGGGCAACATTTCATGTTAGCTTAGCATAAAGACTTGAAGTCTACAGGAGTCATAGCCTAGCTCCGTCAAACTGAAAAAATGTATACAATGTATTGTGTATTTGAAGTACATGTCTTGGAGTTAGATGGTAGGAGCTATAGATGGTAGGAACTATAACTGCTGAGCATAAGTTTTCATCGGTTATAGTTCCTACCATCTAACTTCTCCTAAAACGACTCTCATTCTTAAAAAAACAGAAAAACACTCCAAGACTTGTATTTTATTACCGTCCAACACACATAATACACTGTGTAAATAAGACAGCTTTAGAGTTGCTGTAAAGTTTATGTTTTCACCTTGATGGAGCTAGGCTAATGACTCCTGTAGACCTCAAGTCTTTATGCTAAGCTAACATGAAATGCTAAACATTGGAACCGAACCAGCGGACATACAGAGGTGAAAATGGTATCGAACATCTTGGGTATTTTGCCCAAAACATTAGAGTATTCCTTTAATATACATCACTTCTTCTGTGATTTTTCCCAGGAAAGAGCTACCAGATGCCAAATGTTTGGAACAGCAAATTAAAAAACTTTCATGAAGCGGATATACTGTAATACTATTATGTTATAGCAATCAGCAATGGAGAACAGCAAGAAAAATAATGGAATGCAATACTGGGAAAAGGCCTTTTAACTGAAGGAGATAGTGAGACACAGGACGTCATATCAACAGATCACCATCTGCTGTGTAAAATTTGTAAATTGCTCAGCGAGAATCATCTCCTCTGCATTATAATGGACCGTTGATCACTATCACATTTTCCTGTGGTCTCCAAATGTGCGAAGCATTAGGCCATGAACGCGTATGGATCTTGTGTGTTGGGCTTCCCAGTTAAATGGAAAAAGACAGATTATCATTGCTGAGAGCGACTTCAGAGGCCCTATCTGTTACACAGCAGTTTTTATGTCCCAGCTTTGAATATTATCTACAAGAGAAGGGCTGTGGGCATTGTTGCTCGCTCCGACTGTGTAATGTCAAATCGATACCAAGTGCGTTTCGGGTTTCACAAATGAAAAATACAAGCAGATTTGATCAATGTACAAGAGGGATGTATGACTCGAGGCTTGTACAGGAGCTTTGCTTGCTCGTGTGATACAAGTTAGATCCATAGCACAGTCTTACTGGCTGAATAGCCAAGGTTATTCTATTAACACAAACGAGAATCAGCACTTAGTTGGTACTGGCTTGGCACATTCTTATTGACCGAATAACCAAGTCAAATCAATTAATATGATTGAGTTGCACTGGGCGAAAATCTGTTTCTGAGAGTTTACTGAGGGACTTCTATTTGCTGCATGGCGATTTTCAACACTACAGGGATGGTTTTCTGTCTGTAAAGCCATAGATCCATTGTGGAGATTGTTGCTTATTCATGTGCATTGCTTCATTCAAAAGCCATCCTTTGCAATGTCACTCTTTTGTGTGTAAAGAGCTCAGGAGAGCATATAAACTTCAATAACACCCAATAGTGGGTTTTACTTTAATGCCAGCAATCACTTTGTCAGAGTAGGCATCACTTTTATCAGATGGTGGAAATCTCAATTTGGAACAAAACTCTTCATATGTGACTCAGGATTTCCCAAGAGGGAAACACAGCACCTTGCAGTCATTCAGATGAGAATCATTTTGACGTACAAAATCAGAGGGTAATTCCCTGTGTTTTCATGTTGTTATGGTTCATTTGGCCGCGAGTAGTCTAAGAACCAGTACGCAGAGAGTGCCAGAGTTCACCGATGTACAGGGCCAATATTGGCCTTTTATTAATGATCAGATATCAGCAATCAATATCCACCTTTCATATGATGGAGGTTCTTCCCTGAGCACAGCTGCAGAAAAATATGACATTTCTTTTTTTTCCCCAGCTGTTCCCTTTTCCACCCCACATATATGTCAAATAGCATCAGTTGCTACTTTCATGTAAGTATTATAAACCCTCAGAATCCCTTAGCAGTTGAACCCAGTACTGGTGTGCAAGTTATGCAGTTTCTGCTCGATTGTTTTAAACTGACAGCAACACTTTATTTAAGTATTAAATAATGATGATTGTCAGTGTCATTGTGAGCCTTGTACTTGAGTCGGTGGATGTAGACTCTGCTGAAACTGTGGCCGATCATTCTGCCTGGTGTGTTTCAGGAAGATACACAGAGAAGTAAATCAGATTTTTGTAAATCGGAGGATTGTCCAGTCCTGCAGAGCTCAGATTAGAGCATGACATTTACCCTGCCAGATTTAGGGGTTCAGTGCCTACTTAGGCCATCCATGGCAAAAAATCTGAGTTCTCATGGTACTTCACAGTGATTTGGATAAAGTGATCCACTGAATGATAAGTGACATTTAACATCCAGCTTGAGGCTTTCCAAGAGAGGGCAGACCACTGTAACAGTCACACTGTTAACCATGCTTTTTGTTTTATTTTTCCCACCACAGCTCTTGCATATGAACGCTTTTTGGACATGATGTGAAACTGCAGTGCACACATTTGTAATGTAGAATATTCCAACACTACTTTTGAGTAATAGTCCAAATAACTCACTTTTGCACAAGCCACTTCCAAAGTCATTCTGTTATTGCATTGCTTTTACGTTGCCAACCTTTATAAAATATTAGCAAAAGCCCCAACCTTTTGTGTTCAGTTGTTGGTATATGTCCAAATTAAGAAGAGAGAACTTGAATTCTCCAATCTGTGATATTAAACCAAACCACGCTCCAAAAACTGAGGTACAAAACAAAGTGTGACTGTTAAAAGTGACAGATAGCAGATAGTTTCAGTTAGTGTAGTTTTACCTTTAGTTCATTTCAGGGTATCTAAAAAATGAATACAATTAATTTAAAGGCTTAATACGTTTTTACATGTCTTAGAGTTATAGTACTGATACTCTATAGTCGTATTACTTTTGTAGTTAGCCTACGTGTACTGTGTTTGTCTCTGTTCAGGCTCTTTTCAACTTCGTATTAAACAGAACATAGAAACAAAAAAATTTAGTTTTTGCTAGGCTGGTCTTTTGTTGCATGTGATCCCCTCTATGTCTCTCAGTAAAAGTATAAATGCCAATAAAAAGTCAATAGGAAAAGAGACTTATGATTCCCTCTGTGGGAAAACCAGTGTCCCATTTCCCATGGTGCATTGTGAGGGTGGTGGCGCAAGCGGTAAGCAGGTCCGTTGGGGTTTCATATCACAGTGTTGTGTGGCTTGGTGGAGAACAAGGATGTTGTTTTGCTTTTGTTCCCACTGGAACTCGAGCCAGTGCACTGTGCGCTGTACCAGTTTGGGATTAGCAGCGAATTCAAAGGATTTTGGTTGGGACTAATGGTGCCCATGGTGTGCATGTATGTACATACAGTATGAGTGTGTGAGTGTGTTGTGCAGGAGACTGTGGTTTCTGTTTCAGTGAGGATCATAGAGCGCTGTGCAGGATCTGTTTCACCATTACCCACTGTAGAAAGAGGATGGCCAGACTTACTGCGCCCTGGTTTCTCTTTCTACACAATAGAGGCTTTTACAGTTGTGTCTGATAGTTAATAGTGTCTAAATATATAACAGGGACAAAGAGGAAAAAAAGACAGAAATACCTAAAATGATAGTTGTGGTGTCGGGTGTAGGTAATTTCAGTTATAAGTAAAAACTATTCTGGTAATGTAGATTTCTTTTCAAATTTAAATTGCTTTGCCCCACTGTCTTCATAGTTGTAGTTCCTTTTGTTGCAGCCTCTAAGCAGAGGTGTCAAATTCACTGAACACATTAGCTGGTAGGATAGAAAACCAGCAGTGCTCTGGCTCTGAGGCCAGGATGGACAACCACTGTGGTAGATCTGTCAGCTGATCAGAAAGAGTACCAACAGGACAGTGATGCTTAAACTCAGTGTAGCAGATATGGACAGCATTTGACCAAAAGCAGTCAGTAGTGATTATAATTCATCCTGCATTGTTTTCTTTCATTATTGTCATAAATTAATCATGTACCATTTGTCTTTTTCTAAGTTAGCACACATAGTTTTGCAGTGGAAAAGCTTTCCAGACACTTCATTCAGTTCATGTCAGCTTTGACATTTACCTTTCCCATCCCTTCAGTGTTCCAGATATCTGTAGGATACATTGGTAATTCGCTTAATTTTCAATTTATGAGCAAATATTGCCACCCACTGGAGATTATTCATTACTGTTAACTATGGATCTCATACATGAAACAAAAAAAATGCAATGTAAGTTTATAACTTACTTTAATTAAAGTAATTAATTATTAAATAATTAATACTTTAATTAAGTAATTTAAACTTAAAGGATATAAAATTTGATATTTAGCTTCCCAGCTTCATTTATATATATATATATGTATACACACACACACACACAATATACATATACATATATATACATATATATATATATACATACACTACATAACATTACCAGTAACACTTAAAGTTTGTGAACAGAGGCCTAAGTTAAGATGCTTTATATCTGGTGTTAGAAGGAAAGTACAACACAGTGCTTCAACTCAATTTCTCCTCCTGCACTTTACGGGTTGGTCTGTCAAAGTTACAATTTAAAATCGTGGGTTAAAATGATTCTCCAAAGTCCTCTGGGCCATATTGCCTGTCTCAGACTACAGTAATAGCCTCCCTGTGTTCCTGCAAAGTACAGGAGGTAGAAAAGCGTAGCGGCTTAGCAGGAATACAATTTAGTTTAATTAGCCTACACATGACCCTGCAAAATTAAGGAAAGCTGTGGTACTGTTTATGTTCACAGAAGTACAGTATGACCTAGCAAAATCCCTAACATACTATATTGTCCTTTATTAAGGCTATAAGAAGCATGTTAGCAACTCTATACAATACTGTGTATTTTCAATTTTCAATACATAAAACAATTACCTAAGTAGTTTTGTTTATTATCAGTGCATTTAAAAGGTAAATATAAAGACAAAAATTGTGCAGGACAAGTTGAAGAAACCCAACCAGGCTTATTAAAGTAACCTCCACTAATAATGAGCAGTTACAGAACATCCTTGACTGGGCGCAGTAATTACAATGTGATACAGTTTGAGACAGGTGAGGAGAGGGAAAGCAAACAAAGATCAAGGAAAAAAAAGAAAAAACACACTCAGTATTTAAAGGATATATTCAGCTTTCTCTTGAAAATAATTTCAGATGAATTACTATTTTATGGGGCCTGATGGACTATTCCATAGTAGTATATTTATGTGTATCATAGGTTTAATAGTATAGGGCGTATTATGTTTTAAGAAATGGGTCATCTGTTTGTAAGATTTCATTGAATATCCATTTTCTTTTGGGGATTTTTTAAAAAAAAAGAAGCTGTCTTGATAGTTGAGGGGACGGCAGTAGGAGGTGGGATGGGCACATGCTCTACTGAGGTGATTCGCTGAGCAGCCATGGTAACTGTGGTTGGGGCATAGCAACCATTACCATGTAAGCTCGTATTTGCTGAAATACATGGTATATGTTTTATTTTGTCAAATCAGCTTGTGATGTCATACAAAGTTGTTTTTTACCGAGAAGGTAAGAGCTAAAATCAGGACATATTTACATAATTTTGAGATTGCTCGGGACACTCATCCTGAAACCAGGACTGTCCTGGGTAAACCCTAATCTCAGAATGTCATCTTTCAAAAACCCTTATCAGGCTAGGATACTTTCCTGAGCATCAGATTCATCCTTTGTTTCCTGCATGTTCTGGAGCAAAGACTCTGACTAGAAATCAGTTGTGAAGCCTGTGTCTGTCGTTCTCTCTCCAGCGGTGTTTACAGAGGTGCCTCATGATATGACTGCGCAGAGAGGTCAGGATGTTGAGATGGCCTGCTCCTTTAGGGGGGCGGGGACACCCTCCTATTCACTGGAGATCCAGTGGTGGTACATCAGGAACCATCGCGATTGGACGGACAGCCAGCCATGGACAACCAATGAGGTACAGTAAGTTGAAGAAAGGAACGTGGCTGATCGGCTTTAGAGGATGCAAATTATTAAACTTTTAAGCTGTGTATGAATGAACAATAACTTCCACTCTGGGCCTTTGCTGAAATAAGAATGCATGGGTGTTGATTGTGGAGTGAAATCTGAATGTACCTCAGCTTACCCGAGCCCAAATGTGATCATGTAGCTTTTATCTTTGTATACCTTTTATATCAGGGCAACATTCAGGAACAAATATATTGTCAGTCAGTGTTTAATGCCCTTTAACCCCAGAAATATAGTCAGTAGATTTGGATTTGCAAGATTTGGTGGGAAATGATTCTACATGCAGAGGCTTCACCATATCTTAGGCTTTAATGAACTGACACCCATGTAAGACGTGTTCAGGCGCGTTGCCTTTTTATTACATTTCATGCAAGGTTGATTCCTCCAAAAATTTGCAGCTTATCAGAAGTTGAGCAAGTGCAGTAATTCTGTTTTGGCAGCGTGACCCTGAAGAACCCAAACACAAAAATTCAGCCAAGTAAACTTTGTTCAGACCAAAGTGAAGATACTGTGGGCGTGATCACACCAGAAGCTGTATACCATGCACCTGTGATGTGCCCGTAACAGCTTGAACTTCTCTACAAAGCTCATTTCTGACAGTTTGGTGGATTTAGTCATGAAAACAGGAGATTTTTATTTTTATGTCAAAAAAAAGTTGTTTACTGTAGCTTTAAATAAGGGTTAAAACATAAAGCACAAAACATCGCAATAAGTAACAAGGACAATAAATGTGCACTATAAATAATTTTAAAAAGTTGCACTGGTTTAATATTGAGTGTTTTCATCATATATATATATATTCATGATAGGATTTTTGTATATTTTTTGATCGTTAACGTTCCATTTTATTATATTGCTGAAATATCTTAGAAAATATGCTTCATTCATCTAATGCATAGAATATAATTTCTTACATTCACACACTGTTTTTTTCCAGGTGGCTCCTGAGGAAGAGATGCCAAAGGATGCTACTAAGATAAGTGTGAGTGAGCCACTGTATGTCTGTCTGCTGTCACTCTCTGAGAAAAACCTCCTCATGTTTGCCCTGCCCTGCATCACACTCCTTTTACATGACATTACACGGCACAAAATTAAGATTATATTTAAATTTCTTGTCGTAAGCATTCCACAGATGTTCTACTTCTGCCCCACTGAATGCAGAGATATGATTTTCAGTTTGTTGCCTCTTTTACGGCAACGAATTCTCTGGATGACAGCTAACAATTCCCATTAATAGTTGATGGGTCTGTGGAAGCACCGTGTCAGCCAAACAGCAGGCAGCAGTCGAGCTGGTGGGCGGTTAAGTGCCTTGCTCAAGGGGACGCAGCCGTGGTGCATCATCTTCAGATTTTCATAAATGCCCTGCATCTTTATGACTGCACCAAGTCCCAATAATAATCCGAGGCGAGACAGGGGAGAGGTTGAGAAGTCAGCACAACTTTTTATATCTCCTCCTGTATCCATAGAGACTTGTAGCTGCTCAAAACCACCCAGGCTAATGGTTTGCTACAAGGGTGGAGGCTCTTCCTTGACAAGACAGCGCGGTCCCTGCTGACACAAATTATGAAATCCGTCCTGCTAATTAACCACAAAAGTAAGGAAAAATGTTCTGCATGTTACCTCCGCAGCAGCCGATCGCTCTCGTTAAAGCCTCCCCCCGCTGCTCTCGCCAGCAATTAGAGAAATTTTTAATCAATGATTTTACAAGCAGTGATGTAGCAGCGATAATCTCCAGTCAGGTTTAATCAGAAGGCAAAGAGCCACCAGTATAAAGGAAAAACAAACATTTCATAAAACCACTGATTCATGCTTTTGCTGTCATATAATTTACCTCAATTTAATACTGTTTACTACTATTAAAGGCGCACCATGCAAAATTGGCAGAATTAGACTGACAAAAAATGTGGAACAAACCCCTAATCTATCAGTGAGTTGGACCGCCTATGAGAACCATGTAGATTCAATTATCGAATTACATGCTTAGTCCATGTTTTATCAGTTGGTCCTCACTTCAGTCAACTCTCTGGAATTTTGCGTAGTGCACCTTTAATTCTTCCTATGCATGTCTCATTTTCTACAACAGTAAGAGAAGACTAATGAATCTTCCTTTCCTCCATATTGTGCATTCCACTTCCAAATGCATGTACATGCCCACCCTCCCCCCACACACACACACACACATGCACACGCACACACACCCCCACGCCCACACACACACACACACACAGGCCTCTCTCCCTTCCTCATGGACATTTTCCCCATAGACTAGCTGCTGCTGACTTGCTTTAATGAAAGCACCAGCTGTGGTTTGGGTGACTGTGTGTGTGTGTGTGTGTGTGTGTGTGTGTGTGAGTGGATGGGTGGGTGGAGCCTTGCACTGCAGGCTGCATTTGGTAATTATCATGAGTCTGCTGCATTCTTCATGATGGCAAGCATGTGTGTTGTTAAGCAAAAACACTGACCAACAGACAGCAAAATCCAACACTGAACCATCTACACACACACACACACACACTCATATGGCACACTCAGACTCTGACACAGGCACTGTCTCTCTCATCCACACACACACACACACACACACATAGTCCAGGCCCTCTTGCGTTGAAGGGAGGAAGGTGGGTGATAAACGAAGTATTATTTATATCTTGGTGCGTCACGTAGCATGACGTCCCCAGACTCCTGTCATCTTAAGAGCACTGCTCTGTGAACTTACAAAACAAGAGCAAAGCTTCTTCCTCCCAGATGAAGTCTCTTCCGACTTTAAAGGGCCACAAATAGAACTTGTTAAGTAGCACGTGTCTGAGTGTGTCTGAGTGTGTGTATGTATGTCTGGATGCTTCAATGGTAGACAGAGTGTTGAACAGTGTCACTATATCAATATACAGCAAGCTGTTAGCAAGTATAGAGACATCTTTTACTTCATTTGCATGTTAAAAGAGAGTATCAAAGAGTTATATTTAGAGTTTCCAGCCAAGTTTTTTCCCCCTGCAAATTAGGATGCATCAAATTAGAAAAGCTCTATGGAATTGGTCATATTCTATCAAATCCGCTCAATTCTGAAAATTATTGATGAAGCGGCATTTGCTGCGTAATAAATAACCTGGTTTGGCGTGATCGGCCCAACAAAAGCACAACCGTTCAAAAGACAAACACATGCTCACACTGGTGTCATTTAGAGTTACAGCCCATTGTCCTCTGTGTGTGCTTTGCACTTCCCCCAATTACTTTGGAATTAATGCTGCATATTATTAGATTTTCCAACATTTACTCGTTTTGTTGCTTTTAAAATACAGTTTATTGACACTAACTGCTGGTATGGATGACAAAAACACCCTAAATAAAAGGACATGGATGAAACAATAACGTTTTAAGGGCAAGATGTTTAGAGGGATTGTTTCCTGGAGGAGTCTTCCACTTCTTCCTGTGGGTGTCAGGTGATTGACAGGAATCAGAGCGTAACGTAATGAGGCCCTGATAGGAAAACACTCTGTTTTTGAACCCAAAACTGAACACAGGTCTCATGTTTACTGTGATGGAGAACCAAGAACGAATGCCAGCAAATGGCCTCTGAAGGCAGAAAAGGAGTCCTGATATCGCCAACTACTCTGATGGTGAGCAGACAGCAGAGGGAACCTGGAGGATTAGTGTAAACTCCAGAAAACAGTATTATCCTTTAAGTCAGATGTATTTAAGTACATTATACATGCATACTCTATTATGTACTTACATCCCCGCATTGTCTAGATGTGAGCGCTATCGTGTGGAAGCTGAAGTGTCTGTGTGTGTGTTTGTGTGTGTGTTCATGCATGCTTGTGTGAGAGCCTTAGCTCACATCCCCACTCAACCTGTTTCTTTGCCAGACAGCTTTATTGACTGAGCGTCTCCTAGAGAGTCCTGTGGGGCTACCAGTACCACAGAGTGTGTGTCTGTGTGTGTTGGAAGATAAAGGCTACTCTATAAGTGTTGCATCACAACAGATGCACAACAATGCAAGTGTTTCATTTTAAATCTTTCAGCCACATACATAATGAAGGACAAGACAATGAAGGACAAGTCGACTATAAGAGACGAGCTGATAAGCAGCCGGGGAGGAACACAGGAAGAGACAGAAATGCAAGGAGACAGTGAAGAAGAGGGAGAGGGGAAAAACAGACTATTGGGAGCTAAAAACAAAGATGGTAAAGAACAGGCAGACCGACATAGGATATCACTGTGATGTTTCTTATCACACATCACACAAGCAGCAGCCAAGCACACTTTTTTTTATATTATTTTTATCGACAAATTTTTAATATCCTATACACAAAAAAAAACAAAAAAAAAAACAACCCAAAACCCAAACGAGACATACACTCAAGCGCTCTCACTCACATACACACACACACACACACACCTTGGGGGAGGGTTACAAGACACTAAGAAAAAATAAAATAAAATTCATTGTGCCTACATATCAAGGACACAAAAGCTCATAACAGTGCATATGGTCCACGTATGATTGTAAAATGCAATCCATCAAAAATAGGAATTGAATGAAGCGATTCATGGTCTGGAGAACCCCATTGCCAGTATGCCAGTGCCCTAGCATTAGCTTCCCAAGAAATACTGGAAGACCCAAACCTCCATCCAGAGTGGACCTGAATAGATGTTTTTCTGATCATCTGTGTTTTTTATAACCCCAAATAAATTCTAAAATGATTGTCTCTATCTTCCTAAGAAATCGGCCAAGATCAATATTGGAAAATTTTGATAGAGGTATAAAAATTTTGGTAGAGATACCATCTTAATGGCGTTTACTCTGCCAGTCATGGGTGAGGGCAAAGTCCTCCAGTATTTTATACTGCGTTTTAGGGACAGACACTCTGATGTTGAACAGATATTGGAGTTGAAGGCTGACAGCTGGTGTGAAAGTTGAGACAATGGCCGTAGTCATCCAGCTTAGCACAGCCCTACTCTGATTTCATCACTTTATTCACTTCATGAAACAGTCTATGCATTTGGAAAAGGGGTATTTATAAAAAATCCATAGTTGGTGATTGGATCAACCATCTGACAATCATCAGCTAACTGACCAATCAAAAGGCACAACACCGGAGCTAACAAACGTCTTGGTTAGCATAGTGGTAGCTTGTTAGCACACAATCCTTGCTGTTTTTGTAAGGAAAAGCTACATTTAAAAGGCACTTTGTCACATACCTTCAGCCAGTGTTGTTGTCAAATTTGGTGCACTGTTGCTACTCACTGTCATCATCAACAAAACCACACCCATAGTTCCCAAAAGACACTGACTGGTCTGGCCATTTTGTAGTTGTTTGGGTTGATGTTGACCGTGGCCACACTGCTGTCCGTCAAATGCTTGCTGGGACTTT
>OMKZ01018158.1:0-49658 GCA_900302535.1 Neoniphon sammara | reverse complement strand
TATACATGCACACATATATACAAAGTTACTGATTATCAACATAAATAAAATAGTTATACAGACATCTGTCCTTGTGTCCAGATCGTACCCCGGTCAAGCCTCAGCGTACTGTGGACAGCGACTCTGGCTCCTTCAGCAGACAGAGCATAACAAGGAGACCTACCACCATCAGGGTGCCCAGCAAGGCTGATAGACGTGAGTCCAACCCCCTATAATGTAGATATAATCACCCTCATTTATATTTTAGGACATTTTCTTTTAAGATATTTTAGGACATGTTTTTCCAATTTGGTACATAGATCCTACAAGTTTTCAGTAAATTATATTAAAGACTGATAATTACAATATTTTCCTTCTCTATGTCAGAGGAGTCTCTGGATGGTCCTCCTCCTCTCCCTTCACAGAAGCCTGTGGGCTTCCTAAATGCCTCTGTGAGCCACAAACAAAGCCCAAAACCCGTTCTCCCCTCCCAGGTAAGATTTGCATCAAACAGAGAAGTCACAAATCCATTAAGGTTGAGAGTTCCATACTTTTAGCCACAGACACAGGCTCAGCAACCTTTTTCTGACATTACAACTGAATATTCAGGCAGTACTTCTTAGGCCTGGAAATACATGTGGACAGTGTTTTATTTCAAAATACCGTGCCTGTATTTAAGCTATAGCAATTTACAAAGTAATGCATCTTCTAAATTGTAATACTACAATTTATGCAGATCTGCTTAAAGACTATGAGACTGTGTGCCATATTGTGAGCATAGAAAGGAAAATCTCCCTCCTTTCCCTCCTCCCTTCTGCTTTCATCTTTTTGGCCAAACACTTACCTGCTTTCCACAAACACAAAGCAGCTATTGTAGCCCCGTGTAAATAATGCCTGCTGTCGCACTAGAGCTAGCTGTGGCTGGATGCTGCAGGTTGTAGCGTGGTTACTGTGGTTTCCAGTCTCAGGACACTTAGGCAGATGTAGCAAGTCAGTTTTACCATTGATTTAACTGTGGAGCAAGAAATATAAACATGTTGGTTTCTTCTGCAGGAGTCTTTCAGTGTTGGGCCAGAGCCATCACTACCTCCTCGGTGAGTGAGTAGCATTCAGTAGCATTCATATCACGAGTAGCATTCATATCGTAGCATTGCACCCTGCAAAAGTACTGTTGCACTCAGCTTCATAGTGCTTTTAAAATCATGCAGGCCCAGTGGGAGTAAGGTCCTCCCACCTCGTCCACCACCAGCCAAGGTAGGCCCGGGAAGACCACCTCCCCCTCGTTTTGATACTGCAAGTCGATCACGTCCTGCACAGTTATCTCCATGGGAAGCTTCACCTAAAACCCAGTCTCAGAGGCACAAGAAGAAGGGACCTGTCTTGCCCCCGAGGCCCAACCCTGGACACCGTCTCTACAACAAATACACTGTGAGAGTTCCCACTGCAGTCCCAGCTGCGCAGTCATTTCTTTATAAACAGCATATGATGAGCCCATATAACAATGTTTTCATTTTTGCTGTCTTCCACCAGCTTGAACTTCCTCATGGAATTGCAGTCTGTGACTACAATGGGAGCAGTACAGGAGAACTGTCATTTCAGGTGTCCTAACTAGTTAATTTTTCTTATATACTGTCTCTGTGTATCACTGCACACATCTTACCTCAGTGCTGTCACTGAGAATGAATAGTATAAAACAATAAATAGAGTAGCAAATCCCATAATCCCTCTACTGCATGATCTGTGGACCTGATTCAGCAAAAATTAATCCCTTATTTGCTCGTCACAACAGAAAAATGAAGTGCTTCTGCTGCTAGCAGAGATTGACCACAGGACATTTGAGTGTCAAGTGGGAGACATCCGAGGCAGAGTCCAGAAATCTCACATCACAGTCATCACACCTCTGGCCTCCAAGCCTCCACCACAGGTAGTTTGTCCCTCAGTTGTAAGTGAAAGCATGTTTCTCTTGACTTTTTTTTTTTGCCTCCATTGTGTTTGTCTATGAAACATTATGCTTTGAGTGTCTTTGTTCTCTGTGCAGGGTGCCAGTCCAGCAGGTTTTAACAGAGACAGCCGTGGACTGAAGGTGCAGGCCACACATGACTTCACCCCAGGTGACACCTCACTTTCTTAAGCCATGGACCCCCAATTTGAAGCGATTTTGCCCCAGGGACCCTAATATAAAAATATATTTTGGTTTTTGTCAATTATTAAATTGCTTAGGCCTAAATACTATACTTGACACTGACTGAGTTGTGAGATTTTGAGATTAAAATATTATCATAAGCACTCACACATTGTGTGACAATTTGTGACAATTTGTATTGAATGAACTTAAAATGAAATTGAGTTATTTGTTATTTTGCTGAGGACCTCTTGGAAGCCCTTCACAGACTCCTGGGGGTCCCTGGATGCCACTCCCTGGATGGCTTAATGCGCGTCACTTTTAACATTTAAAAACTGTCTGGTTTAAAATAATCAAAATAATTGTGACTAATGTTATGACAGACATGTTTTCTTGTACTTGGAAGTTGAATTTGTGACATAAAATGTTTTTTTTCCCATGCCTGGCCATATGTATTTTATACCACGCACAGCCAATGTGGTGCTGTTGTTAAGGTGTGTGTTCTGAATTCAGAGGGTCCAGGAGAACTGGGTCTGAGGGCGGGAGACGTGGTGAGCATGGTGGAGCAGGTGGACAGCGACTGGTACCGAGGCACATGTAGAGGACATACTGGCTTCTTCCCCATCAACTATGTCAAAGTCCTGGTAAGATTCAAAACAGTAATTCTACTTCTAATGCAGAGATCACATTTTTGGTGACAAGAAAGCCTGTTGCGATCAGAGATTCTCTGAAGTAAAGAATTTCAGTATCGTTTTCTTCTCCAATTAGTCAAATTCACCACAACCCATCCATGAGAAGAAAAGGCCACCACCTGCAACAGTCAGGTAATGTTTTCAAATTAGAAAAAAAGCCCTTAACTGTCTTAAAATGTGTGTAAAACCAATCTAAATGCAGCTTTTGATAGTTGTATACAGTCCTTTTCAATACGTTTGGTCATACCACATTTTTAAATTTGATTGTGTCCTCTCAAGTGGTCCAAGGTGTGTGGCCAGGTTCGACTTTGAGGGGGAGCACAGCGATGAGCTGTCGTTCTCTGAAGGCGATGTGATCCAGCTGAAGGAGTATGTCGGGCAGGAATGGGCACGCGGACAGATCGGTGTCTTCATCGGAATCTTCCCCCTCAACTTTGTCGAGGTCATTGAAGATCTGCCTCCGCCTCCCACTCAGCAGCACGCACCGCCCGCCAAGATAGCTCTGCCTGGTAAGATTAGCTAGAAATTATCAATGTGTTAAATGATTATATTCAGATTATACCAGCGTAGTATGAGTTGTAGCATGTTATTCTCCTGCCTCTCAAACACAGCAACAAAAGAACTGCTCTGTCCTTCAGTGAACTGCCTCCGTCTATCCTTTTTCTTTGTGTTGGCTGGCATTTCCCCTGTGGTATGTCAGGAATCTGTGCATCTGTTTCTGTTTCATTAAAAATGCTGTGTACAGTAGATCTCTTCACTGTGAACTTGGAGCCTCCGGATGAATACAACACAGTCATGCAGCATTAATTATAAGAAAACTACCACAGCATGCACACACACATGCTTGTTTTGATTCATTATTTGTGCTCTGACTGTATGTCACCCATTTAATTTCTTTTTATTCTTTTCTCTTCTTTTATTCTTTTTATTTTATTTAGGAATGGCTGCTGCACCTAATACTCATCAAGAGGCTGCCAAACCAGTTCAGGTAATTTACTCATATTTTTATGGGCTGGTACATTAAGCATAGGCCTGAATAATAAGGTAAAAATAAATCATATTGCAGTTATCCTGACAAATACAATTGCAATATTATTCAAGATTTTAGCGAGTCATTTTCACTGATAAAACTATTTAAGTAATGGTGTAATTGTTGCTGTGTTCTGTGCCAAACAAACATGTTTTCTCACGTGTGGAGAATACAATTCATAGGCCAGGGGGACAGTGGGATTCCTATTCTGATCTTGTGCAATTAGCTAATTTAATTTATTTAACTTTACATTTTGTTACCTCTGAGATTTGATTTTTGATTCGGTCCAACTAAATTGAATCTGATAATTTGCCCACTTGTTTGGTTCCTGTTACACTTCTGGCTGGCCAGGCAGAGCCCCCCCCTCTCTGTTGTGCTTCCCCAGATTTCTTCCCTTTCTTTCCCCTTTTACTTTTTTGTTTTTTTGGAGTTTGTTCATGCCCGCTATTAGGGTTGAAGAAAGGGGGTGTCGTCCTGTTTTGCTTGTTGTAAACTGGTGGGCCTGCAAAGCCCTTTGAGACTGTAACCGTGATTTAAAAGTCTAAATAACCTTGAACTTGAGTGGGCAATTAAGGATGAAGTCGATGCAACAAAGCTAACACAGCGTGTTTTGTGTAGCAGATAAAGGTCTGTAAGGGTTTTTGATGTTTAGTGTTCACATGTGCATTCTCTGAAATGATTTCTGTCAATTAGTGACACTTCCACCATTCCATCCTCCTCTTGCTCTGCCCACACTGCAGGCCTCCCAGTCCGCTGTGGAGTGGGTGGTGGCTCTGTATGACTTTGCCGGGCAGTCCGATGGTGACCTGTCCTTTCAGCAGGGCGACTGCATTCTGATCACCCGGCATGTGGACGCTGACTGGTGCTATGGCAGGCTCAACGGCAGAGAGGGCCTCCTCCCCAAGGCTTTTGTTGAGATCAGCACAGGTATGAAGTTCTGGTGCCCTGAACTTGTCGACTTGACAGAATTATTGTCCTTTGCAGAGGGGGGTCAAGCCTTGATTCAAACTCACATTTATCTCCAGTATTATCTGTCTGCCCCCTCACTGAACTGTATCCATCAGTGTGTCGACAAAGAAAAAAAATACTGAGGGAGTGAGAGTGAGATTGTCTCACAGTGCTACCATGTGGTTGGTAGAGAAAATGAACTCTATAAGTCGCATAAGCCATCATGAGTCATAAGCTGTGGGCGGATGGGGGGCGATGCACTGATTTTCACACATTCTGTCTCATTAAACAGTATGTTCAACATATTCTTTGTCAATAAAGATGCCCTCTCCCTTCACCCTCACATCACCCAAAAGTTGTTGGATTGTGAAAGTGTGAACTGTGAAAGTGAGACCACTTGACTAAGATAAACACTATCAACATCATTTTTTTGTCCTGCTATATAAGGAGGCTCTGGTCCAATAAGAGTGACAATGTTTTGATACGTCTTTGTCACCAGGCCAGTCAGCACTGGATAGTGAGCAGAGCAGGGCTGCAGGGGCAGGAACAGCCAAGGCCCTGTATGACTTCACGTCAGACTGTGATGAGGAGCTCTCTCTACAGGTGAATAATCCTTTTTTGTCAAGGATAAATTGCTCAAAAATAAATCCACATATCAAAAATATTCATTGACAGCACCACCATCCATTCCTTCCTTTCTCCTTTACAGGTGGGAGACATCATAACCAATTTGGAGTCCATAGATGAAGAGTGGTTCCTCGGTGAATTAAAGGGGAAACGGGCCTTGGTCCCGAAAAACTATGTGCAATTGTTGGGATAGTACTGAGTGGCTTTCAGTTCTGACTACAAAAGAAGTGGGGCAGTGTTGGATGGGCCCATTCTGTGCCTGTGACGCAAACAGACCAGCTGAAATACGAGACCTATGATGAAGAAACTGGTTTCACCAGTGGAAATCTGGAGTGTACTGACTTTTCTACTGGAGCGCAGTATTTTATAGTCTTCCAAGCAGTGTGATTATTTTCATCTTCAGCATTAACTTGTCAAATCAATGGAATTGTTTACTAAGTTATTTATCATTGGTGAAAATAAAAGACGTTTGAGCATATCAAGAAAAACTGGCTAACAATGTGAATGAACTGGATACAACTGAATTTGCTCACTCCTGAAGCTGAATGTATTTTCTTTATTCTCTTAACATTGAAAGGTACCATACTCATTTCGCTGACATTTGCACCACCTAGTGGCTTGACATCAGTTGCTTTCTTCCCATTCAATGAATTACCCTTTTCAGTGCTTACTAATGCAAAACGAGGTTAACACCTAGAGATGTCTTGCTTAAGAACCTGTTATTGATCACATGGAATAAAACTGCTCACTGCCTAGTGTGAATTGCTAAATTAGCAGCCCTGTGTAAGTTACGCATTGTTTCTGATCTATGTCTTAGCAGTTGACCAGTTTGAACAAGATTTAGCAGGCACATAATTCTAATTTGTCTTACAGCAGTTTTCCCCAAACTGACTTGAAATGCTGTGAAGAAACCAGAAAAGGTGACTAACCATACTGCAGTGAGAGAAGAGACAAAGACCAGCTAGAAACATGCAAGACTCATTTGGGTTCCATTTTTTAAATGAATTGTAATATGCCCCTCCTCTGTTGACCTTAGTCATTTTCAAAATTCTTCTTGAAAATGTTTCATAGTGATGTATTATCCCACCACTCGCAATGAGTCTTGCATGTGCAGCAGGTAAAGCATGGGCCTGGGTTGGATGTTGTCAGCCATCTGTAATTAATTGTTACTCCCATTTCACCATATAAATTTAGGATTTGCTAGCAAGGGGTGTTTACTCCTGTTGTACAGGTGGAGATAATCATACATCACTGATTTTTTTCCAGGAACCGTTTTGAAAATGACGAAGTCATGAAATCACTGGAGAAGGGCTTCAAAAAATGTTTCCCATATGTTCTGCATCCTCAACTGAACAGCTCAGTTTGTGTGTGTGTACCTCAGAAATTTTTAAATATTTAAACATTAATATACCAGTTCTGACCGCAACTGTTCTCTTGGAAGATGTTTCTGAACAGACGACAACAGCACAGTATTGAGTCATTTACACTTTTTTATTAAATCTGTCAGGGTGTGTTCAGACTGTCTCCTGGATGGGGGGCTCATAGCCATCAGCTCTCTCCACCTTGGCACCGGTGTCGTCACCGGATGCTTTTGCAGCACCGCCACCGCTGCCCTCACCGTGGAGCTCCATGAGTTTACCCACTGTAACAGACAGAAGACAGATCTTTTAAAAAACAGTTTTAAAACTTCCTAGTGAGAGAAAAAGGACTGCACTACTGCAAAATAAAAGAACTGGATGTTAACATGTCAGTGGGATTTGTTTGACTGGTCTGCAGCTCTCATGAAGAGGTACAGCTACCACTTTGGTTACGGTTGGAGAAGCATTTTTAGCTGCAATTGCCCTGAATGAGACTTGACGGACCACCCAAAATCAACTTTAACAAGAAACCTGTCTAGCCATACCAAACCTGCCTTTCCACATTTTAAGTCAGTCAAACAAGGCAATTTAACTTTTTTCCTTGTCAAGGGAACATCAGGTGATCTCATTAAGTAATCACATGGCATCATCTGGGACCGAAACTTTTGTCATCACATGTTCCCAGAAGTTGAAAAACCACAATAAAAAGGGAGAGCCTCAGTGTACTTACATTCAAACTTGGGTTTCTTCAGCATCTTGACCTTACGGACATAGACATCATGCAGAGGGTAGATGGACTGGCAGGCCTTCTCAATGTCCTTGCCAACACTGTCAGGGATCCTGGAACACAAAACACATTTCACAACATGTTAGTACACACTGATAACCATTTGCCTTCCTGTGACACTCAACAATGCTTAGTCTATGCAAACTGACATGTTTAACTGAAATCAAATTTCACAGCAGTCAGATAATCAAATACATCATTAAAATTCTGTTTCAGTTCAGAAGAGGATTTACAGGGAACAAAAATACAGCTGGCCATCTTCACGTGATTCACACACTGTCCACACAATTTGATCTGAATAAGAAAAGTTTTTGGGTTTATTTAACACCTCCATTTTAATGGCTTTTTTTCTTGTTTAATGTGTAGCCCTTGCTTCAATGTCATTTTTTGAAGTGATATCTGAAAAAGCTTTTATAACATGCAGAAACCTGTAATTCAGAGTTAGTAGTGCACTCTGATAAAAGTGCATGTCTGATTTAGGATACTGATGAAAAGGAAAAGGGCAGTGACGTAGGATTACGACCAATGTTAAGTACTACAATAAATTGCTCGCTGTGGTCATTAAAAAAAAAAAAAAAAAAGCCCGTACACCTCTTAAGATATGTCATAACATTCAGCTAGCAAGTCAGACAGAGGAGAAATGGTGCACACTACTTACAGCTTGTTGACGACTTCCTTCAAGTCGTTGGTCTGAACCTCACGGGTCATGATCTCCATCATCTTCTTGCGGATCTGGCGGACCTGCTGGTGCTGGGCATAGGAGGTCTTTCTGATCTGGTTAGTGCGCTTTTTTGTGAAACCCACACAGAACAGACGCAGCAGGTAGCCGTCGGTGGTCTTCACGTCCACGTGGGCCTCGATCATGGTCTGAGTGGAGAGAACGTAGCAATTCTGGTTACAATTCTCATTTGACACAACATGAGCAAAAAAGGCACATTCCACCCATCTGTGATTTCAAATATAACAAAAGTTACTGCGATGAACTGCAGTAATTCACCTATTTGGTGTGCCCCCTTTCCCTCAAAACTGACACATGTACTTCAGTTAGTACTTTCCTGTCCACAGGACAACAGGAACTGCATTCAGCTTTGGAGTGTACTTGACTTGTGAACAACCACTTTTAGGTATCTAAATAAAACTCTTATCCAACCTAATTCATATAGGAAACTACTGAAATTTCAAATGGTGATAATACCCAATAAAAAACTCAAATTTAAAGTAGTCTTTTTCAGTTTTTGTTCCTCTTCCAGTATTCAGATAACTGTTAGCCTTTTGAGGTTGAAAAACAAATGTCCAACAATAACAACCTAACTCCACTTTTTATCTGTTGATGTAGAGAACAATAGGGAGTGCTGGTTATTTCCAGTCAAAAAAAAAAGTCAGCCACACCATGTGTGCAAAATGACCCGCGGCTGTACTGTGTTATGTCTACTGTCAGAGAAAATGGTTTCTCTTCTGTCCACGATTTATTTCTTCCTATATGATCACTGAATGTTAAGATGCCTAGGCTCTTCAATTCGGGTGCACCGACACCAATGCCGCACATTTACAAGTCTTTCTGACTGTTGGAAAATGGCCTTTTCTCATTCTTAACCTCACTGAACATTAATCAAACTTTGTAGATGTCATTTATGTTTAACCAATTATCCAATAACCAATCCACTGGAATAAATGGTGAAATGTTTACCAAGAAATGCAAGGTACAGTGCAAATAGGTGTTTCCAACAGTGTTTGAACCTCACCATTCCCAAAAACACTACTACCTAATTGAATCACATCCATTTATTCTCCAAAGCCTGTATTAGTTAAGAGCATTTGCTATAGCTATATTTTAATACATTTCCACCATTTATCACAGCTGCACCACAGAAATGACTGCAAGCTGCCAAAGTTCCAGCTCTAGAAACCTGCAGTTACCATCATTTGCAGCATGACTGCTTTCAAACTCTGGTCTTCACTTACACTTATCACATGCAAACACTAAAGTGGCCCTATTGCTGGGTGGATATTCCTCATCCTTAATGTGATTGTTTAAATCCCCTTTCCCCCACACAATGTCAACACATTCATTCATGCTGTTTTCCAAGAACTCTCTACCCTCTCATTCAAAGCTAGGAGCTCACAGTATAATGCAGTTGTTGCTACTGGACTTTCTGATGATGAAACGGCTTTCTCAAATACACCTTAATAATAGTTGTAATCACATTTCACACTTGGCCCAAGAAGTCAAACATGTAACCCTCTGGTTGTAAGCCCATTTCATCGGCCTAAATATTATCACCATCCCTACATTACAGAGCGGTTCATGCTGGTGGTTTACTACTCCTTAACTCCTAACAGGGCATTTGAGTTAAAAGTGAAAATGTTCTAAGGTGAAATACTGATCCAACTGTAACCTTGTCAACTTGTATTAATCATGCTATCATTACCTGCCACTTCTTGACCATGGAGCACATCTTGTCACGGGTCAGGTCCATGCCATGGAAGTTGGTAAGGCAGTTCTTGCCCTGAACATCCTCAGTAATCAGCTTGAACTTACGGAAGGCCACCTCGTCGTTCTGCAGGTCAGCGAGGCTCACCTCGAACACACGTCCCTTAAGACCGTCCGAGGCAATTCCTGGGGAGTTAGGAATCATACGTTTGAGTTAGCAAACAAGACAGTACTGACATTTGGGACAAATCTGTTAATTTCTTTAGTAATGGGAAAATCAAATCTGATTAGTAATTAGCAGCCATCACCTGGGACCAGAACAATTTGTCATACCTTCTGTTTCAATTTAACACTTAAAATAATGTTCCAGCATTACTAATTTGGGGGTGTCCTAGGTGTTCAACAGGTTAATACATTCATATCATGGTTTCAAATTTTCTGTATGATCTCTGCTACAAACTGGCCACTCTCCCCTCCTATGCATCACTCATTAGGCTGCCTTAACATAGAAATGTCTGTCTTTACTTTAATTAATACCACATCATGTGTTGAACCTTGAGTCCACTGCTACTGTTTTTATCTCAAATGACTAGCCTTAATTGAACCAAATAATGGAAGTGCAGACTTACTGGTTCCCTGAGTCCTGGTGACCAAGGTCTTGCCAAGATTGCGGATGTTGAACATGGCTGGTGCCTTGACATCATACCAGTCCTTCTTGGAGAAAGGGTCCACACTAGAGGGAAAGGAGGAAAGCTCGTTAGAAGGAGTATTAAGATTGACTCAGTATTAAGAAGCCAGCTAGCGTGCACTGGAAAGGGTACAGCAAGAGTTAGCCGAAAGGCTTGCATTAGCGTTGTCTCATTTTAGGTGTTGATCAAGTACCCAATTCTTTCCCCAAATTATCAAGATGCAGCGGTAGTACACTATTGTTAAACAGTATCGCGGCCAAAGGATACTACAATGTGGTGGACTGACCTGCCATCTTGATAGCTACCGTTGACTAAATGGAAGCTAACATTAGCTACTCTACACCAATTCCTGTTCGACTTGACATGCGACCCGACTCGCATACTGCTTTGTACGTTTCTGCCATAATCCCTATCCCTCGGAGGATACATACACTTTCACCAACTGCATTATAACTAAATACAACTAAGCATTAGGAAGGGGACTAGCATGTCACAACGCCATCCACCACCAGAAGGGGCCGGCGACGAGCTTAGCACTGGCTGCTGAAATCTAACTGTTATCAGCTTCATCCGTCATACTTTTAACCTCCAAGTGACAAAACTGAACAGAGTAACGTTCATTAAATGTTGTGATGCGTGAATTATGCTACTTACATCTTCTTTTTGGCACCTTTTTTGCCGCCTTTGGTCAGCCTCTTATTCTTGCCGACTGCCATGTTGGCTACAGGGAGTGAAAGAGGAGGAAATAGGAAATACCGCGAGAAATAAAGAGACCGAAGTCATGAGATTTGTATTATCTCGCGAGTCCTTATAGCTTATTTAGGCGCCCCCTGCTGGTGGAGAAGAAGAACTCAGAGACATTTTCCCCTCACATGAGTTGTCTCTCGCACATTGTGTAAATAACTTTGTAATACCCGAACTATGGTGCATCATAAATTGATGAAATGTATTTATGCAATCAATTTTGCTTGAGAAGCCTGACACATACAGTCTTGTGCATTAATATATATTTTTTATTTACCCTTTATTAAAGTAACCACGATCTCACCAAATTAACTTCCAGTCAGACTGAACACCTCAGATATTTCTCTCTGAACAGGAAGAACCTGCCATTTCATGTAGGTGTGTACTACTATTTCCCACACCCAAACTGTTACTGTATCAACTGTAAGGCATTTCTTGTCTACTTGGAGAAACCGGAACAAATGAAGAGTCTGTACACTGAAAACTGCTCCCAAGGTGTATACATTTAGAGATATTCTTTCAAGCTCTGTTGATCAGTCAGCTGGTAAAGCAAACACTGGCATTCATGTAAACAAAGGTCTTTGCTGTCTATTTAACTAACAAGGCTCTGATAAATGCCATGTCTCCTTGCATGTCCTTGAAATCAGGGCACTTGCAGCTACAGCCACTGTTACATATTTTGAAAGTGTGAACTTGAGACATAAAAAACAGAATTAATGGAAACATGCAAAGAGGCTGCAGCAGACCTTAAAGCCTGTATGTCCATCAAGATTATTCTTACTCAGGCGATTAAAAATACTACCAGCAGAAGTTCAAAATCTTGTCATATAAAATGTCTCTAGATCTTCCTAACAAAATAACATGTCATGTTTTTTTTTTGCACAGGCATCATGATTAAAATGAGGTATTTCATGACAGGTTTAATCTGTGTAATTTCCTCTTGTCATCATTAATTTACTTGTCTCAGCTTTCTGTGAGCTCAAGTCAATCTTGCAAGCTTCACTGAGACATAATCTGAAAAGTTAATAAGTTCACCTGTTGTTTTAAGCACCGCAGTATTTCCTACACTGATGATCTTCAGGTCAGTTACTGCTAAGACGATTTTAGACCAAGCTGGCAGGAAGAGATTTAAATTACAGTGAAATATATAGGTTCTATGCTACTGAATGTCTGTTCTCAAGTTTTATATTTCAGTCTCATTTCATCCCTAGATCCCTGTCAGAAACATTAATGAGGTATTGTTCATGTTCATTTCAAAGGTCAACAAAAGCAATTCAAAGCCCTTTTATGAAAGGACACTTTGGGCCGCCGCAGTGGAAAAAGTCCTCTAATTCCAGGTCATTACAGCAGAGACGAGGCAATCGTCTTCTGTGGTGCTGCTGCTGGCTACCGTGACTCCCAGGCTCCCTGAGGGCTCAGCTACAAGTCACTTTGCTGGGAGGTCAACGGTAACACAATGACGCTTGCTGCTTCTGTGGCAACAACACTCACTGTGGCTCAGCCATCCTGCTGAGCAAATATGAAGTCATCACTATCAGGAGAGAGGGGGGCATGCAAATCACTTTAATTCACCAAGAAAGACATGATTAAATATACTTTCCAGATATTATTGCATTATTGGGATTTGCCCACATGCATTAATGGCCATGGATGAAAATTAGAGCATAGTATCTGCTCAGCTTCATAAACATCTTATATGCCATGGGTTACTAGTGCTGATTTGAAAAGGCAAGCAAAGCAGAGCTGTCACTTTGTCTCAGTGTCTGGTTTCTGTACAGCCGCAGGATGCATGCATCTGTCAATGTTTGTTGTGAGTGCTGGAGAAAAGCAAGTTATGCATACATTTCCAACATGCTTTTATCTGTTTTTTTTTAATTTAATTTAATTTTATTGTGCATAAGGTTGCTTGCCCAATGTGTTAAATACATGAACCAAAAGATTACAGTGAAAAATACTTAGATTAGGTTCATTTGCAAACTTTGTATTCACTGGAGTCGTTTCATCTCCGTGATGTTTACAGAATTGTTACTAAATTTCTGAGGACTGTGCATTTTTTACATAGGGTAACTACTGGAATCTAGATTTGACCAACACAAAATCACAAATATTCTTAAGAACTCGAGGTAGCCTACTCAGTAACAATTTATCAGTTTTTTTTTTTTTTCCAGCTCAGATGATTTTCTTCGGTTTAACTTTTGATCTATAGTGATCTTAGTTTATTAGTTTAGTCTCCTCATTATATGGTTACCTCTTGGAGAAGATGTACTTACCCTTGGCTGTGGGATCAGTTTAGAGCGGAAACATTCCAGATTTGGATTCAGAATTTGATTGGGATAGGGTTGGGTTGGGTCAGATCTTCTTCAAGCATCAAGGACCCCTGATCACCAACAGACTTCATCCATCATAACTTTTTTTCATAGGACTTGTATAACTCCTCTGAAGATGTACAGTATGAAAAGTATAAACGATCCTAACTGTACTCTGTGTCCATTGAAGGTTGTAGGCACATTTTTTCATTTTTTTTTTCATTCTTTTTGGGAGATGGTCGCTTCCAAACTCCATTTCTGATGATCTTAAAAACCTGTTGCATTGAGTATCTGCTATTACAATTGTACCTTACTGATGCCCCTTGGTGTCTGGGGTGGGTGGGGCTGTTTGTTATTGTTTATTTGTTTTTTATTGTAGGTTGTATGTTTTATTTTGTTTTGGGCCCCATCTTGCATTATATGTCACTGGCACCTACATATTTATATGCGGACTCATGTTTCAATATCAAACGTGCTCGTATGGAGGGGGCGGTGCAGTTATGGGGGTTAGGCTATTTGGAATGCTGGATGTGAGATGGGCTATTGCTATGAAACAATTTAGAAATGTATTATAGGATCACTCTTTCTAGTTAAACCAAACAGCAGACTTGCATATACAGCAACACGATTAAAAGTATTCATCCTCATTCAATGACTGAAATATGCTAATTGTAAATTGCAAGTAAAACAAAGTCCAGTTCGTTGGTCTAATGAAATCCTATATCACGGCAAAAATGTCAGCTCCTCTACCAATAGGTTATTACAGTGATGCCATACCATTTAAAACATCATAAATAACGATAGGGGCACTATTAAATAATTACAGAGCACCACAGACAGACATTTATAGGTAGCTATGTTGTGATTTTTTTTAAGTGGTCGGCGATCAGGCACACACAACCAACTATAGTGAACAAAAACAATTTTAGTTTCCAAAAAGTAACTGTTTTTTCTTACCCATTCAAAGACCCTATGCACATATAACTTTCATCAGTTTGACATTATTTAATATGGTATAGCGTACTATGAATTTATGACATGAAGGTTTCTGTCAGACATAACTATTTCTCGTAAAAAAGGTGGATAAACTGAATTTCAGTGGGTTTATCCTCCATGACATCCCTGTCAGCGCGGTTACATCAGACCCACTTTCATATCGGGTTTAAGCTCATTGTTACTGGACACATACATTAACGCTCCGTTGTTTTTCGTTGTGTCCCGGCGTGACATGCTACAGAAGAGGAGAGCCACCTGTGTTGCACACCTGAGCCACCAAACTGAATAGCCCCAACTCCCAACTGCGCATGCTCCACTCGCTCAAGGGCTATACTGTCATGGCGGGGACGAGCTGAAGCTACGAGGGTAAATCAGGAAGAGAATGCAATATAACTGGGTTATCGTTGGCATTTTCACACGTGTTGGAGTTTCATTGGGAGTACCGAGCGGACCTCAGTCCTTTGTCGACTACCACCGGAGCTGTTGACGGACTTGACCCCCCCAGTTTGGGAGTTTTGCTTCTGCCAAGCGCGCTACCTGTCAAGTGTTCAGAGGAGTCAGTGACAATAGCAACTTCACTGCTGTACGTTACTGCCGAGGATATGAAAGTCTCTGTATACGCGTTTATCGTTTGACAGAGGAGGGGAGAGGAGGGATACGGACGTGCTCCGCTTCACTTGTTTGTATTGTTGTCACCTGCAACACAGTCTGTTTTCTTCACGGCTTTTAACTGCATTAATCCATCCGTCTCGTATCAAGTTACGGAGCAGAGGAGTGGAGTAACGTTAGTTGTGTTGGGAGTCGGAGTGACAATTGCAGCCTCGCAGTGTCAACGGCTAACAAATCCTACTTTTGCTTCCCGAGGCTCATTTGCAAAACTGTTTTGGATGGGGAGGGAAATATCCTCTTTGTTTTCCTGTAGACTGTCAGCAACTCATTTGAAGGGGAGATAGACAAGGCAGTTTCTCCGCCGACACTAGCTGCACTGTCGTCCATTGGAGGTGAACAGGTGCCTTACCTGTGAACGCCACCTGTCCTGTCCTTCCTTAGCAATGGCTAGCGAAGAGGCACCGGGTGCTGCACCTCCGGGTGATGGAAAGGACGGAAAATCGAGCACCATGGCGATCAACCCTGGGATCCCTATCAGGGGAATAAGGATGAAATTTGCTGTACTTGCTGGCCTGGTGGAAGTTGGGGAAGTTTCCAACCGAGACATTGTGGAGACAGTGTTCAACCTGGTAAGCTGATTATGAGAGCTCAGGATAGGCCTTGGATAGCATTTTCACGCTCATAGTTCAGACAGCCTGTGCTGACATGACTTACTGCTGACAATAGGCTACCGTGACATCTAAATGTTTGGAAAAGTCTGGGCTGCACCTTATAAAAATGTTTACTTTCATAAAAAAAGAGGTCCCGATGATCAGGGCTGCTGCAGGCGATAGTGAAATTTTAGAAGCTTGTTTTAGATTGGTGTAATGGTGGACAGCCCACATGAGCAAAGGTGTCAATCAGTCATAGGCTTAATGATTTTCTTTGGTTTGCCCTTAAACTCTCAGGCTTTGTAAGCTTGTGTCTCAGCTGGCCCTTGTAGTTTCTTACTTGTGTTGATTACAAATTTATTATTGTTATTATTGTTTTTTTTTCTACTGTTTTTAAATAACTGACATGGTTCTGTGTGTATCTGCATATTTTATTGCTCAAAGATAAAGCATGACATTCATAATTTTGTGATGTCCAATGTTAGGATCATTGTGGCAGAGCAGTTGAGGGAGCATTTCAGTTCAAGTGCTGTTCATGACATATCCAGGTCAGTCATAGTGCCTGCCTTATCTGTCTACCTATTGGCTACCTGAAGACCTTACACAGCTTTGGTGGACTGTGGCACTGATTGACCCCTGGCTGCCTGAATTGTGAAATGACTTTCCACCACCTGCCTGTGAATGAATGAAACTTATGAGGAAGTATAAAAAAGAGTGTGCTCAACTGGGGTTTGACTGGTAAGGTGAAAAGGGAAGGGGAAGCTTCAGAAAGGAAGGGGCGGAGAGGTGAAGGTAGAACCTGCAAAACTGCTTTGTCACTGTGGCAACACAATGGAGTCCTTCAGAAAGGGAGGCTCGTCCTACACTTTCTAGTCGCACTGTTTGGTCCTACACCAACCCCCACTGTGGTGGAAAATAAACTGTAATAGAGCCACTTTACCTCATGAGAAATTGGCCTTAGCACTGCTAAACACTGGGCTATTATGTCATTCTGCCAGCCAACCAGGTAG
Organism: Neoniphon sammara; assembly: GCA_900302535.1. Taxonomy (NCBI): domain Eukaryota; kingdom Metazoa; phylum Chordata; class Actinopteri; order Holocentriformes; family Holocentridae; genus Neoniphon; species Neoniphon sammara. The sequence continues at coordinate 32,680 of OMKZ01018158.1, read as the reverse complement.
CCGGGCTCAGTCAGCATGGGTGCTACAAGAAAAACAAAAAATAAAGAAAGAGGTTGATAGTCAATTTTAGCTATCATACTCTTATTTCAAATATAAAACCAGAGATGGCAAAGTGCATGAAGGCAATTGGCAATGATTGGGTACATCAGAAGCATTTCAGTGCTAAGTCAGTGTACAAAGATGATGCTAGAAGCAAGATGTACAAATTTCTTGTGAGGCACATGTTTAAGCGATATTTGATATTGTTCTGTGTTAGAAACTTTCACTTTTGGATGAGTTTTATGGCCAGTCAGTCTAATATATTAACCGCCTTGGTGTGATAGAGATATTCACTATTCTAAAAAAGATCATGATCATATTGTTGTGTCCTTGTTTGCATGAGAAGCAGCTTTGCCTCTCTGCCTGTTATCATTAATGAGAGACAGAGAAAAGCTTTAGTGTCAGTAGTGACTTCAGTTTCCTGGGGCAGCAAATTTTGACTGACAACACCAAAGCGACATATTGTTTTTAGCTGTCATGCACAGTCCGTAATGAATAAGCAGTACCACATCAGTGCGTGTTTTATCATGCTTGCTTCACAAAGCAAAATTACAATTACTTCTGCGCAGGAATGAGGTGGAGAGACAGGGATCTGATTTGTCAGAAATGCTTGGGAATTGCAGATCTGCCTGTCTCTCTGGGCTTGAAATGCATTTATACATGGATCCTGCAGTTATATATTTGTTTAGCATGACCAATGTCACTTGAGCATTTTGAGAGATGGCACTTTGCATTTTATCCTAACTGCTTTTCACCCCTCAACACTTTCTCCCGTGTCCTCCACCTGCTTTGCTCCCCCTCCACTTGGGTGATAATCTGATTTATCATAGAGGCCCGAGACTCCTCTTCAGTGTAGCTAATTTGCAGCCTTCTCCATGCATGCCTCTCACACACTGTTTGGTCAAATGCAGCCTAGTCGTCTTAAAATATTATCCCAGAAATGAATAATGTGACTCAAGACAGTGGACGTGTGGTGACTCGTGACATGAATGCTGGGGTTATAGATACTATAGCAGGATTTTCTGGTTTACAAAAAATCACCTTACCACACCAGCTTTGTGTGTTGCCTGGAGTTTTATGAACTCACAGAAGAGGAATGGAGAGTGCATCTCATTTCCCGAGGCTATAATTTAAATCTGGTCAAAGGAGTTCTACCACACACTACATCATGCATTATGAAGACAATACCTGTGAATTTTACACCTGTCTGCCCAAGTTGCCTATTGTGGTCTGTACTAATATGATACATTGTTTCAGATACAAAATTAAAGCCAAGTAGAACTGAGCGTGGTCTACTTGGCTACACCTCTTTAGGCGTTCTCTTCCTAACAGCAAACAGCCGATATTATCTCAATTCTTCCTCCTTACTTTTTAGTTATGTATCATTACTAAGGCTAAGTTATTGGTCACAGTCCTGCTAATTCTCTAAAACACTCCATGAGATGCAATTTAATGAAAATTGTGGGCATATTCTCCAAAACAATATTTGCTGGTAAGGCTGTGCAAAAGGTAATACGTACTATTACTAATAAGGATGATAATACCAGGCATTTAGTTGATGCTCTTATCTAGAGAGACTTACAGTGAGTGCCACCAAGTTCCATGTAGTTAGGAGTGAAAAGGTCATGGCTTCAGTGCTCTTAACACTTTTCCTATCAGTGGAATGATTATGTTGGAGAATGAACCCAGCAGAACTTTAAAAAGGGTACCGTGCCAGTCCAGGTGAGAGATGATAATGATAATGGTTTGTCATTCTTATTTGTTAGATCTAGGTTGGCCTTTTTTCTGTGAAATCCTTTCATACATACTTCATGATGAAAGGCTATGTGAATAAACCTGACTTGATCGGACATTTTAATAATAATATTCTATGTGTAGGAAGTTGGCGTCCTAGACAGCTTTTTTAAACAAAGTGTTGTGGTGCTAACATGAAATCCTATCTACAGCTGAAGTTACACATAGGCAAATTCTTTGATTATGTTTAAACACAACATTTTTTGTTTGAAATTATTCATGAAAATGCCTGTCCACATATGCTGCAATTCATGTTGCAATTGCAATATTAAGCAGAAACATCACATTCATTAACATATTAATGGCCACCTTCAACTCAGCCTTCAGTTCAGTGGGGCAGAGAAACCCTCCGGACTCTGTAAACCATTGACTAATATATAGCTCTGTGGGAAGAGCTGGGCTGAGCTGGGCTCATTGTCTTTCTCTTAGCTGCCACAAGAGATGCATGAGTTAGCAATGTGGAATGTAACTTTGATTTTAGTTTAAGGCAAGGTCATAGACATGGCTGGCAGGCTGTTAGCTTTCTGGGGTTCAGAAATCCAATATAGCCCACTGGAAACCTGATGTGCATGTCCACATCCATGTTGCTTTCATCGGCATTACATCTTAGGCATTTCAGTTTGTTTAAATATTAGGCTATATTGATGCTTATTTTCCTTTACTCTGGAGAGAGCCAGGGAGAGTGTTACTAAGTGTGTAACCATGATTTGAACTTGGTGCATTGTGTATATGATATGAAAGGTTTCATTCAAAACATGATTTATCAATTTTTGGGTGAGAGAATCTAAATTTCATAACTCAGGTGATTTTGTGGAACACAGGTGATTCTATTCCAGCAAAAGACTATTTTGAAAACAACAGCCTTAAAATGAGTTTGGACTTTAAAAATGGTCCATGCAGTCATTTTGTAAAAAGAAAGGAACATGACCCCAATATGTACTCTTTTCTGCTGAACCACCCGACTAAGCTGATTCCACACATTGTACATAACCTGCCAATCTCAATGCAGTTATTAAGTCTATATTAAGGCACCTACAGATTAAAAGTCCTCTTATGTTTCAGGTCTCATCAATATTTCAGGCTATGTGCCTGTATTTAGTTTCCTTTGTAAGGGTCAGCTGCATAAAAAATGGACAGATGCCTTATTTTGTCCTGAATGCTAGACTTTCTGTACTGCACTCAACTATGTGTAGCAGAAAGAAAAATCAGGTTTTATGTTATTTTATTTAAAAAATTGTTTTGAGGTGTCATTCTTTGTTTTCCAAGTCACTGGCTCTACAGACACAGCATCTCTTTGATGGAGCATTGTTGCCCACTTTGTCATGTGTTGTACTGATACTGAAGCCCAGGATCCTCCTTTGAGATAGGCTGTCAGATGAGAAATGAACTGCTGCAAACTAGATCTTCTCTGTGTTTCTTTAAATAGTCTATTTAGTATTTTTCCCCAATAACCACTGCAGGGAAGGAAATCAAAATAGATATGTTGCAGAATTCAAAGCGGTATTTGAAGTCCTAAAAATGATTGAGTTGCTTTGTATGTCGTATCAGCAGATGTAGGCTACTTTTACTCTTAACTCTTATGCGACTTAAATGTTAGCAGATGAACTCAGCCACTTACCTCCCCTTCCCATTCTCCTCCCTCACTGTTGAACCAACGACTGCTGTAGTTATATACTGAATTTTCTAAACTCCAACATAACAGACAAGGTATCATATTACCATTTAAAGCACTGTCATTAATTTTGAAGGCCTAGTCTCTTTGAAGGTGGTTACACCAATGGCTTCCTTCTTCTTTTCAGGAAAGTAAAGCAGAAACTGTCACAAAGTTGTGATCAATTTGAGTTGCTTAAGTGTAATAAAAAAAAAGCAGTCTGTCAAATTGCTAATCCCAAGAATCACGATAGCATTGCAGTTACAACCCCAAGAATTGAAACAGAATAATGTGGCTTCTGTTGATTCCCACCTCTGCTTATGTGCATGCAGATCAAGTCAGGAATGCCACAAACACACAAATTGCCCCTTCAATCATGCAAAATTTAACACAAGTGCCCAGGGAGTGAAGACTAGCCTCGTACTCTCTCCAGGCACGCTCTGCCCTCTCCGCTGGTAACAAAGAACCCTCTAATCTGACACATGAATGAAACCCTATCTGCTTCTCTCTATTATCTGTCACATCAACCCTATTCCACCTCAGACTTTTTCCCTCCTCTCTCCAGCTTAGCCAAAAGAGATTTGAGGCACTCTGGAAGAAAGGATTGCTATCTAAAAGAGCATAACTGGGCTGTGTTTATATAGTCCTGAGTAGGATGTTTTTTTTATTATTTTCAAAAACACTACCTTCAGTGCTCACAGCGTCTGTGAACGCTGACTGACTGAAAAGCATTTTATTTCATACTGCTGTCTGACAACTTCCTCTAAACAGCCTTTCAAAACTTTGCACACACACCCTATTTTTTTATTTACATTTAGTGATTTAAACGATTATTTACACAGGATTCAACATGGATTAAAGGTGTTTTAAGGTTACAACAAGGATTGTCTCTGCAACATGAGTTGGTTCCCTGTTTCTGCAGATTTCTTGGATTAGCCTGTAATCTGTAAGACTCTATCCACAAGTTTGCAGACACTTTTAAGTTTGGCAGCTCTCAGTACCAGTCGCTTACAGATATTCCCAAGACCCCTGTTATATGCTGGTGAGAGCTGATACTTTATGACCTCGTCAGAGACGAGTTCTTCCAAATAAAGGTCATATGGACAACCTACCTCGAGGATAAGCAATTCTCCCTGCCGCTCAATGACAAAAACAACTCCAGGGGTCGTAGGAGTATTGGGAAAAATATTTAGGGGCAGCAAGCAATTCCAGTATCACAAATGAGTTTTCATGCAGGCACACTGTGTACAGTATGCATTGGTGACAGCTTTTTGTCAGCCTTGGAAGTCAAATCAACACACAGAGCATGTGCAGTGTGTGCACCGAGGTTTTTGTAGCCAGAATGCAGCTGACTCCAGGCGGTTTTACACGGCTATAAATGGCATGTCCATTTTCTGCTTACCTGCATGGTGTACCGTTATTTAGCCAGTAGCAGATCAGATAATGCACCCAACATGTTTGATCACCCACTGTGTGCTGACAAACAAGCAGATGGCCTCGGGATTCAGAATTGTTATCTCTCAATTTGAAAGAGCAGGGAGACTTTACAACATTTTCCCTGGCAAAAAGTTTTAGGATCATTATATGAGAAATGTTCAGGATTTTTAACAGATTCCTCTGAATATATGTGTGATGGCACTGAGTGTAATTCATTTAAAAAAAACAAAAAGGACATGATTTTACCACTGTTAGCCCCAGTTAACTTGGCAGTGAAAAGCTGTGATCATAGTTGTTTTATTTATTTTCTCATCTTTCTTTGGATACAATGAATTTCGTAAATTGATCAAGATTGGAATTTTAGCGCTTGACTAGTTCACGTCATCTTTTAGATGTTTTTTTTTTTCTCGTAATTGAAATTAGAGATATTGACAAGTCTGTAGTTCATTATTATGTGGCTGCCGTAACAGAATTCTTCAGTGTTTATAGATGTTTCAGCCCAGTGAACACAATTTTCATTATTACTTTGCTGGAATTTTGTACACTTATTTGTAGACTAATTAGTTTTTGTGTGCAAGTTGGTAAACATGGGAATGGCATTAAACTTCCACCAGCAAAATGCTAATTTTAGAAGCCCAGCATAGAGCTGGAAAAGAGAAAATACACAAAAGACAGAAATGCAGTCTTATTTTTCTTTGGAAACTGGTCATCAAGCTGTCGATGTAAAAATTAATTATTCAGATGGGACAAAACTTTGAGAAGGAATGTATGTGTTATTTTGGTGCATTTGTATCTCAGCTTGCTTATCTCCATCAGCTTCCATGAGGAGTCATTCTCAAGTAATGAGATGAAGCCAAATCTACCACTACCAGAAATCATTGACAGCAAACTACATAACTTAAAGTTTGCTTTTAAACATGTAAGCGTGTTCAGTGAAGGATTAACCAGTCATAAATCAATTTTCTGCCTCTGTGATTGCTGCTTTTATGCTGACTCTTTTCATAAACAGGGCAGTCATGTACTTTTCTTCTTGGCCTACATCGCTCAACTCATTGTTTTGTCTATAAACATTGCTAGCTGACAAAGAAGAGGTAACAGAATGCTACTGGTCATGTCACAGAAAACTTGGATCAAGGACTATTGTGGAAAACTCTCAAAGACCAACAGCTCAGTAGTTAAAACTCTGCCCCAGAATCACCCACAGGACTGATCATAGATCCCTGCAGCCTCTTGTCTTTTTGCTTGTTTGTTTTTTGTACTACCCAGAGTGTAGTTAACCTGTTTCTTCTGTTTACACTTTTTTTTTAAAATGTAATTATTCATTTATTTAGATCAGCCTTAGCTATCAGTCCGATGTCTCAAAGAGTCTCCTCATGCTGTGACCACACTTAATTCATAATGCATTTATTTTGCTGAAAAATTAGTGCAGAATTCTACATAGCAGACTTGTGGTTTTTAAACACATTATCATGAAACCGATCAAGGTGTGGTTACTCATTGAAACCTTAAAACACGAATTTCCAGTGCAGTTTTAGGTCACTGAGTTTTGAGCACAGATACAAAACAGAATTGGCAACACAGGCTAATAGAGCAAAACAATGTTCTGTTTTCTAGCATGCGTCTTCAACATGTACTGCTTGTAGAGTAAATACAACACATGCAGTACCTGCTTGAAAGCTATTAATAACAAGTTTGAGACTATTGCATATGAGTGAAAAGCTTAAGAGTGGATAGCCTGTGCCAGCCAAACCATCTCTTAGGATGAATTGCATAATGTCTAATTATATAACATCTAGTTGACTGCCTATGATCCCTGAGGCTAAAAGTGGACTCCATGGGTATTGACCCTCATTGGGGTTTTCTCCATTGATCAAGGTTATGTAGGCTTTGGTGGGACAACTCTGCTTTGTCCTTATGCAGTGATGTATTCTCTTATTTGAAATACTCAATGCTGATTGAGATGTTAGAGTTCAGATTTGTGAGCAGAAGGTTGCTAGCGAGAATCCCTTGATTCACTGGGAAAATGGCGCATGAATCGTTCTCCCTGTTCAACAACTACTGTTGAGGTGCTCTTGAGCAAGGCGCGTAACCTTCAGTGGCCACAGTAGAGGACTATGATTGTACTGGAGAGCTGCCAAGCGCTAATGTGTACAACTATGAATGTGAAGCAGGATGCTGCTAGAAAAACAGATGCATGCTCAGTTGACTTTTCTTGTGTAAATAAAGATTGAAAGTAAGAATGGTCTTCAGTTGGACAACAGCAGATTCAGCACAAGTGTGACTGTGGCATGAGATAATTGTACTACTAGTACTAGGGAATAGGACGGGGCCATATATCGATATTATATTATAATTGTGATATGAGAATCGATATATTGGATTTCCACATTTGCACTCCTCAGCAGTGCTCTATGAGGAACTCCAGAGAAGAGCTTAGAGGTCACACTGCTCTGAGGTTGAGGCTAGTTTTTATGATGATAGTTGGGAGATCAATTCTCTGTTATATTTATTTTCAAAGGTACAAATTTTATTTTCCACCCAGGGTTTTAGGGGCGAGCATAGCTACACTAGGCAGTTTTACACATTGGAAGTTCCAAATAGCAGTGAGATCTAAATTTCTTCTACTTAGAGGCTGGTGTGGATGGAGGTGGAACAGAAAATGTCCTTGCAGCATTACTGGACATCTTTAGTGAGTCCAGCTTTCTCCTGAAAAGAGTGCTCGCTCGTTGCTTTCAATCTCAATTTGTCACATCCTGTGTGCAGAGAAAATTTGCCACGGGAGACTGTAACGGACGCCCAACTAATTCTAATTTGGGCAAAAAGCTGAATCTGTGGTGTGTCAATTAGTTGGAATAGAATACTCTTTTATGTTGTAGCCCCACTTATTGATTTGCACACTGATAAGGCAGGAGTTATTACAAACGTCTTACTTAGTGCCACTTTGATACTATTTACAGCTAATATTTAAACCCCCAAATAATAAATATAGGGCATATTACACCTCATTGGGGTTTAGCCCACCAGCTGGGGGATGTAGTTCCTCCAGCAGGATGTGATGAGTTGACTCCATTGTCTCCTTTGTGCCTGGTGCACCTCCAAAGGGGGATGGCAGAGGGACATTCTTGCCAGGTGCCCAGACTATCTCAGCTGACTGCATAGTCTTGTTTTACTCTATTACTAATATGACAGTTGTGTTAAGGTGACACACATAACATAGTAAGCATGGCTCGCTCAACCTCTTGGCCAGTGTCTTCTCCTCTCAGCAGGGGGTTAATGATACGCTGACACTGTTTGGCTGCTAGCTAAGTGTCTGTGTCGGATGCTTAAAAAGCTGTGAATTTTAAAGCATAATATGGAAGCTGGTCTCCTGAATAAAATAAGAAGTAACAGATACATTACATTGAAGCCTCTAGGTGTTACCTGACATGTCCCAGAGATTGCTTCAGGGTAAATGACAATAAACTTGTCTCATGAGAGTGACTGTTTCTGCTTTCAGTGGGGAAAAATGATATCACTGGAGCTTCTAACAATTTTAATGCGGTGCAATTAAATCCCAAAAGGTATTTTTCCCCTCTAGTGTTCTGTGACATTATCTTCTACCTTATCCGCCAGAGGTCTGCTGTGCTTACTTGTTTCTAGACAGCTAAAATCAATGTTATATATCAAAGGTGAGATTCACTTTATGATAACACACAGCTGCAAACACTAGATGAAGATAACCACCAGATACCCACAACCTTGTATTGAAGTCTCTTGTGTTGATGAAATGATTTGTTCTGCTTGCTGTAAGTGATGCTATATAGGGAGCCACCGGGCTAGAGGAGCTTTGCATGGTGCAGCATAGCCCAACAAAGTCTGTTCAATTCTAACGAGATGATCTCATATTGTCTAGCTCATTTTATGTTTTTCATTTACTTGGTGTCATGAGAGATTGTTTATTATGTTATTCACTCCTGCAGTGTAGGACTTATTGACTCCCGAGATCTGTCCTGCAGTTCAGTTCATTTTTGTTCATGTTGAAGGGATCCTTAGAAGAAATTTGCTCCTCATTTAAGGGCCTGTGGAGTAATCACTCTAACTTGTATGAGATCTGTTTACATATAGCCTAATAACACTTAGCAGTGAGCTTCTACCGAACGCTGTTAGACTCCAATCACTCTTGGTTTTAACATTCATCTAGGGTAATCTGATACAAGTGGATTGCGCTGAGCACAGGTTTGAATGGGGTTCATTGCATCTTGGAGACACTTTGTGATGAAATCACTGAAAGCACCTTCAGAGGTGGTCAGGGACTCATTGGGCCATGTAGCATTTGTAGTGTGAATGCCAATGTGTCCCAGTGGGTCTTCGAAAGTATCAGAAGGCCACATAGTCGCATTTTTGCTGAAGCGTCGGTGTGGATTGTTGTTGTGAAATTCAAATTTGAATGTTTGTTTTTGCAGTGAGAAGGCGGCATCTTTGTCTGGTACTAAAAAAAAATGAAGTGGTTTGGCACACTTGCTTCATTAATTGGCCAGAGGTAATGATAGCGTGGATAGCTAATTTTGGGTATGATAGTGACAGCATGGAATATAGATATAAGGAGGAAGAAGGGACAGGAGGGAGTTGGAGTAAGGTACAGAGGGCTCAAAGTAGGAAAAGAAAGAATAGAAGTATTTGTCATAGCTCTGAAGTCGATCATAAATCAAATCGCAAGTGGTCACTGGGGATGCATTTGAGACACATGCCACATTGCCAGGTGTGATGTGACTCATTCACCAGTAAACAGGTTAAAGGTGATTATTGGTTTTCCTAGTGCTTTGCTAAGAATCCATGCTGTTCATAGATGGTACTCTCTTTAGTCCATACTGTGGGTTTTGCAGAGGTACAGTGCATGTGGATTCATAGCCCATTCTGTTCTATACAGTCTGCTGTATTGTGTAAACTTTATGATATTGGGCTGTCTAAATTTGGCATGTTTTCTCCCAAGTTTCTGCTCACACAAATAAACCTTTGTCTACCAGTACTGTCAGCTGTTGCTTCCACAATGGTGACCATTTAGGAACTTTTTTCTTCCTTCTTGTAAACAAATACTCTAGGAGCCATCCAACTGTTTCTCTGTGTTAGTCATGAAATGCATGATTCTATGCCTCTTCGGAGATCGTTTGTTTTTCGCCTGTACTTTCACTGTTCAGTAATGTCGTTGGTCATAATACACCTAGTCTCTCAAGCCAGACGTGTTGGCTCATACAATTTCCAAATGCTTCTGCCTAACAGTTTGTACTTCGGAAGCGCTGAAAATAGGTAGCAAAATAAGGTGGATATCTGGTCATTTCCTTACTTCCATATCTGCTGTGCAGATGCATAAGTAACTCCTACTAGAAACCATATTAGTTGAAGCCTAGCTAGTTAGCTGCTGAGCAGCTTTCGATTCAGCTCTTTTGGAACTATGCAAAATTCATTCCATGACAAGTAAGGTTCCTCCTCCCCATGAAAACATGATGTATGCCTTTCAGTGTCTTCTTTCACCGGTTTTGTCGGTGTGTCATCCATGCTAAGTAGCTCTCTCAGTTGTTTCTGATTGGAATACGTGAACACTGTGTTGTGATTGGTAGAACATTGTTCTGGTACAAAGCAGTTTTTCCAGTGGAAGATGACAGCTTCCTCTCCTCAAATTTTGACAGGCTGAATTACATATAATCTATGGAGCATTCGAAGATTGTGGAAGAGATAGTCTGGCTTGAGAGACTATAAAATATCATACTATTCATCAAGTGCTTTTCTGATAGAACTAGAGGGTTCAGCCTGGGTTCTGATGAGGTGAGATTGGCATTAGCAGTGAGACTGTGCCATTTTTTTGTATGCATGTGTATTTAGGCTTATGCTACAATGTGTATGTCTATGTCCAGGTGACACAACATTTCAGTGCACTGGACAGCATATGGAGCTTGGTGACTGTGTTATCTGTTGTGATGCTGTGAATGGCCAAGACAGAGCGGGGCCTATTGATTGATGGCTTAAATGGTTCCTGTACCCTTGACCTGCTTTCACACTCTCTGCATCAGCAGCTCATCTGTTGCCAAGGCCTGGTCTGCAACCTGTAGGGAAAACAGGCTGGCTGCGCATATGAGACACAGCTCATAAATAAATGTTAGTCTATACAGTCAAATGTAGCACAGTATTTACTGTTGAAATTTTTGAGTGTGGTTGTAAATCTCTTTCCCTGAACAACTCAGTGAAATTCTGAATTGGAATCGGAAGTAGTGAAGGATGTGAGTATATTATGTCAACTTTTGCAAAGGCACTTGACACTCATTCCCCCAGCTGTATACTGCAAAAAGAGGACATTTATACAGAAGAGGTTTTGTAAAATTGTTATAATGTAAACTGAATAACGGAACTGGAACAAGCTTGTGTAAGGAGGTGACTTATTTTTCCCACAGCACATGCTGTGTTCATCAGGAGCCAAATTTAGGTCAGCCAGTCAATCAGTCAAAGTTTTCCTCATCTCATACTCATTTGGCTGGTGTTCTGTATAGCTTTGCAATTGCAGTGGCTACAAAATTATTTTCTGCTGGTGAATGTTGTAGTTACAGTTAGACTGAGCTAGCAAAATGGTGCCATGTCACCCTGCATAGAGTACTGCTCACTCCGGTGTTTGTATAATAATGTGTGTTTGTAACTGTGGTGGCTATTCTCTCTGTGACAAAATGTAGGCTATTTTTGCTGCAGAATAGAATTGAGCTTGTAAAGCAGTTTTGCCTCACAGAGGTGGATTTTATTAATTTTGGCCAAATCTTACAAAACAGGCCACCCTCATACTGAAAAACAGCTAACCTACTGGAGCCTAGTGGTAGTAGAGGGGATCTTTTCTCTCTTCTTCAGTATGGATTGGTGAATGATGTAGTTATCTTGATCATTAAAGTACAGTTTAAGCAACTTTAATTAGAAAAACAGTTGATGCCGCACACCCAGCAGTACTGTGTACAGCATCTGTACGTGTGTGTGCATTTGTTTGTAATTTAACAAAATACTTCAATGCTACACACAAGTTGAGTGAGGCATAGTTCTGCATATTTGACCCAAACAGCACCTGACTCAGCTAGTTATGGTTAGTATACGTTGCAAGCAGGTCTTCATTGTTATGGAAAAAAATGTATGTGTGTTAAATATTGTGATTGTGCTGATTTCAGGAAATAAAATTATTATGTACCTTGATATATATTTTCACTTTTTCAGACTTTTATTTAGTGCAGTCTCTTGAAGTAGCAGCACGTTACAAGTCCTTGCTTTTAGGCACAGCTGCAACCTTAAGACAAACTTTGAACAGAATCTGTACTTGTTGGTAGTCATTCAGAGCTGCCTGGCTCTCTAGCTTGACTTTCGATAATCGTCACATGGATGCCCGTCGTGCATTCAAAGACTGTGATTGGTCAAGTGCATTGGAGGCATTTGCTATACCTCACTGGGACTTTCAGGGAAATTAAAAATATAACACTATCACTGAACACAATTATAGATTATGGAAACCTAAAATTGTGATACCCAGTCATCTACAGTGAGTTGTGCAGGTGTAGTTGGAATCCTTAAAATGTTTTTTTCTTCATCCATTTTTTTTTTTTTTTTATTTATTTTTTGTACAAGTCAAACTGTCTTACAAATCTGTGCCCTGCACCCATAACCCCCACCTGCTGCTCTGTGTGGTCTCAGTGTGGCACAAACCTCAACAGGAAACTGCACACTTCCTTTGCTATGTAAGGCTGCTGTTCTTTGTAACTACACTATTAATTGATTTTAGAGTAACTTAGTGGCATTCCTCTTGTGTAAACAGCAAAGCTTTGTCCATTGCACTTTTTTCATTTAATATTTTCAGTACTGAAGTACTGAAGCCCTCTGCTGTATTGTAGCATGAGCAAAACAATCATACTGTCAAAATGTAATGGATGATATCCTGCCTTCTAGAGCATGAATATGTTACACAACTCTGTTCAGTCTGTTCTGCAAAATCACATGTGGGTCTTGGTTCTGAAAAAAAAATGCTTATCTTGAGTGAAATTGTCTAGCCAAATGCATTATCACCCATTTTCCATTTAGGCAGCTTGTCACATGGATTTTTTTTATTAGTGTCACATAGCTGGACCCTATCAAACAGAAACGAAAAGGTACACAGTGCAGACTGCCTGTCGAGTACCGATGCAGATCATATTAATGTAAATAAAATGTCCAGCTGGACGATTATAGTTCAATACTGGGCATTGGTCATTTATGAGCATATGTGGGATCAGATTCTAAAAAGCTCTTAGAAAAGAATCAACAACTAAGTGTGATTTAACTCATTCAGCCAGCAGACTATTATGCCAAATACTCTTGGCAGCATTGTGAAACAAAATTAAAAGTTACTAAACAAACAGTTTATTTTGAAAATTCAACAATTAGCCTAAACAATCACAGTATTAGTGGAAAATGATTTTACATTAGAAAAGTAGAAAAATAATCTACACTGACCTGACCATTTTCTAGAAAAAAAAAATATTCCCAAATCACAAAAAATCCAGGTCCAGATGAAATGAGCCTGCCTTTGGCCTGTACTGCCTAAATATTTTTATTCAGGTAGATCGTCATGTCCACATGCTCAGGAGTAAGCCTTGAACGCCCTGCAGCTGAGAAGACGCGCTCTTATGGGACAGAGGTCCTGGGGATGCAGAGGTATCGTTGCACAATAGTTGACAGCCTCAGGAAACACACTTGGTTAGCTCTCCACCAGTCCAGTGCGTTCATATCAGTTGGTGCAGAAATGCCTGTCAAATAATTCTCCAACTTGATTTTGCAACTATTTTTGCTGTTCGGTATGTAACTGTCCCCCAAAAAGGAGAATCAATTCAGATGAGGTAAACCTGCTGAGCAGAGGGTTTCCTTTTTAAATGCTGCAGTCTTGTCACATCAGAACTTTACAGTGTGTACATGAAACATTTTGACATATGTGTCTAAAAGTAAAAATAGAAGAAGAATTTCGATGGCTTTAAGGTAGACTTTGCTACAAACCCTCCATGGGGCACTGCTTTTCATCACACTGTCAGTTTAGTAAAATAGGCTTTGTAATTTGCCTCTGACAAAATCTTGTATTACTTCATGTGGGATTATCTTTCTCCCAATCTTTGACCCTTAACTCTGCCCTATAATATGCTTCCTTATAGTTTTTTAATGGACAAAACAAAGTGTAATATTTTCTGTACTCTCAGCTGACTTTCTAACCAATTTGCCATCAAACTGGGCTCTAAACCTCTCAGTATTTGGGTATATTGCTATCTGTAACGTTCTTGAGACAGATGTGTTTTACATCCTGATAAAATATGTCAAAGAATAGCTACATCTGAACAGATGGAGCAGGAAGCGTGTTGACCTGCCGATTAACTGAGACAGAGTCAGGGGCGATTGCACCAAGTCATAATTGCACCTATCATGAATCTTCCTTGGTTTGCCTCTAAATGACACAACTCCATACAGCCAAGTTTCTTCTTCTGTACATTCACTCAGTTTATCCACTCACCCTTCTTTGTCTGAGTTCCAGCCCATGTAAACATCAGTGCTTCCTTCTGCCCATCTAATTGCTCCACAAGTGTCTTTCTTTTCCCCAACAGGGTTGCTCAACTTCATAAAGGTTATCCTATACCTAATCCTAAGTGTCATTACCACTGTTGTACCTGTCCTACAGTATGTCTGAGTGTTAACTGTACCTCTTAAACTGCTTGTCTTGAGCTACATTGTTTTCTCTCAGCTGATACAGTAGACCCCACAGCTTTAACTTGTTTGGTAGTTTTGACCTCTTTATGACCTTTGTGCCTCTAACCACCTCTTGCTTTATTTCCTGAATCTTCTACTTGTCATTTAGAGTGTCAGCATACCAGAGCTGCACTTGGTTTCTCGTCTATGTAGACAGTTTTTTTTTTTTTTGCCAGGCTCCCCTTCACAATGCTGATCCTGCTTAACTGCTTGATGGGGAGGAGGCACAACTGCCCCTGCAGCCTTTCCCCACCTCCCACTCCATGCCTTAATGATTACCTTCAGTGTCACAGTAAAAATCAGAGGGGCACCTTGATATGATGCCTGTTTCCAGAGTCTCCCGTGCAGTAGTAAACACTACTGGAAAAAAATAAAAGCCTCTAACAATAGGTTATGTGGCACAGAGCCAAAAGGAATTAGTGAGATACAAAAATACCATCTCTCTTTTTTCCGCTTGGTTGATAAAATTTGATCATGCTTGGTTGCTGTAACCTCAGTTGGAGAGATTCTGATATCCTGCTTCTATTTACCACCCAACTGACTTAATTATTCTCATTCATCCCTTGACTGACTTCTTAAGAAATACTGGCAAGTCTGGGCTTCCTGAACACCCTTATATATTTTTAGGTCATTTATAGTTATCTTTTGCCAACAAATAAATAATTAGCAACTTACGGCACAGTTGTACATAGCAGGAGAGAAATATCCAAATGAGACCCAGCATTGCTCCTGCAACAGTAAGTGGTTTTATCACACAGGTTCACTGTCCTCAAAATGGCTAACTGCTGTTGTAGTGTATGCTGAATAAGTTCACAGTGTTACTGGAGAGGGGATGGGTAGCTATAGTCTTTATAGTAGCAAGGGCCTCTGTCTCTTGTTGACTAAAACCTGAGGACAGACAGAGGAAGTGGCAGCATGTAGCCTTGTTCAAGCCACCGGAAGCTGGATGGAGCGGAGCAGCTGTGCCAGGATATGCCACAGCTGCAGACAGTTTCCTGATTTGTTGTTGTAACAAAGCCTGGTGCATGATTTCTCTTTTTGAAACAGATTATATTTGGTCATTTTATCGACATGGATAATACTGGTTTGTCTGATAAAAACTGTTGGAGGTCAGTATCCAGGCCTATAGGAATGTCCAATAAATAAATCATTTGACTCTGAAAGTTAATTAAAAACTGTTACTCCTGCTGTAGTTGGTTTTTAATGTTTACTTATTATTTTTTAAAATAAAAGGATTTTTTTAAAAATTTGGCCTTAAAAACATGTAATTTTATATTCTAATACATCCCTGGTACTAGTATGGGGAAAATCTAGACATGCTGGTATGAAGTAGTGAATGAAGAAGTGGTTCTTTTCATTTTGCTCTCCTAGGCCAGCGAAAGTATACAAGTACAACTCTGGCCAATGCCCCATCCTGGGATGTGGAAATAATTCTTCACAAAATTGCTTATACTGTATATAGCTTACTGTCCAGCACTCTGCCCGAGTTTTGTTTGTCATAATTCAATGTGTGGAAAAATTTTTTTGTTCTAACTGTAGTGTACAGGTCAACAAAATGTTATTCTTAACCTGTAGTCTTATAGTGTTTTCGCTACTCAGCTGAAAGAGACAGGGTCATATAGGAAGGGAGGAAGAAAAGAGTGGTGTAGAGTCTTTGATAAAGTCTTTGCTATTGTGCACTTCTAAGAATAGGTAAGAGAGACACAAGCAGGAAGAACCTCTAGAGACTGAAGTGTTATGTGGAGCATGGTTTTTGTCACAGGTGCATTCATAAACATAGTGGGCATATTGACATAAGTAACTGCTTGGGATTGAAAGGGTTAGGGGACATGCAGCTGAAGTGAGCTTGTGTCAGATATGCAGCTGGGTGTATGAGTATTAGGCCTGTGAAAAGGAGTAGATCCACCTCCATGACAAGCTTCCGTTTTCAATATATGAGCTTTAAACTTCACCCTGACCTCTTGCTCTCCTTATTTGTCCATCCCTTATATTTCTCACTCTTCTTCCCAATGCTGAAAGAAATATTAGGAATAGCACATTTTACTATATGGAACAATAAGATGCACTAGAGTTGGGTCATCAAGAGGTTGTGGCATAATTAAGTTGAAGTGCCTAATTAGCAGCTGGGTCCTTCGAGCACGTTCAGATCCTCATTACCCTCCGTGCAACAAGACAAGCTGGAATTCCTCCCTAATGTTTATCTCTTGCCTGCTTCACCTCCCTGATCCAACTGCTATTTTTAACATGTTGTTGCACAGCACCAGCTCTTTTCTTTTCTGTCTACGACTAGTATGCAAAACACACACAGACGTTGCTGTATGTCAAACAATGAAACGCTTTATGTTTACCTCATGATCAAATTGCCCCTTTGCATATCTTGCTTTCCTGGAATCGCTTCCCAGTAGCAGAGGAAACATATTCTTTAGCATGGATTTTGTTAATGCTGGACATCTTATTCGAGACAACGACCAGATAAAGATTTCCTGGGCAACAGGACAGCCATGCAGTCAATAGATTGTACTCTCAAATTGTTTTAATGTTGAAAATCCTATTCCAGCAGCACTAGGGTCTAGCCTGTTACAGATTTCTTGGAAAACTAAGATATTGCCCTGAAGCCCAGACTCTGAGGTCTAATGAGGACCATTTCCTGACCTACCCTTTCCTTTCCTTTTTAGTGACACACCACAACATCAGCTAGATTGCCAGATACTGTAGACAACACAAGTGTTTCAAAGGTTTATGACAGGACAGCTTATGTAATGCTTAGCTAATTTTTTTCTCAGCTAATGTTGGAAATGTGCAGCTCCTCACTTTGATCCAGCCAATAGTGTCATTCAGGTGACAATACAGAGTAAGCTGCAAACCTCCAAAGAACAAAGCTAAGTCTAACAGCAGCTGATCTGTGGATTTTTCATCACTCAACCATATAGGGGAAGCTGCAGCTGATAAAAGTGGAGAGATTACATTACTCCCCCTGATACCAAGGAACTGGCTTTGCCCTGTAAGAGATCGTCTAGAACTCAGTTTCTACTCCTCCAAGGCCAACTTTATAAAACTGAGAAAATGGCAACATAGCTAAATGAAATTAGGGTGACGCATAAGTGGTCGTTTTGAGTATTAAATTCACTTTATATATATATATATATAAAGTGAATTTATATTTATATGTGCATGGAGGCCAGGTTTTCTGTGTTGATCGATTTTTGCCTTTGTTTCTCCTGCACTGTGCACTTGACTTTATATAAACGTGACTAATGGCATAAAGAGAATTTGTGGCTATCAGGTAATGTAATCTAAATCTGCACAGACATACAATATATAGGCCTGGCCAAGTATTATTTGATATTCGGTGTGTTCTTAGAAACATCTGTACTGTGGGGTTGGGCTAATTGATGGAGCAATAGAGGAAATTTATTTGTTAGTCAGAGTGCTGTGCTTTGGCATTATCACATTTAATTTAGTGTAAAAATGACTACCAAGCATTATTTAATCAACAACTTGCAAGGTTGCCCTTGTGAAGATATTCTTAGAAATCTAGCTATTACTGTGTCTCTCTCGCTCTCTCTCTCTCTCTCCTCCTCCCCCTCTTCTCTCTGTCTCTCACTATCTTGTTTGCCTGTAGTGTGAGGAAAGCAGGATTGTGGCACTGATGAGAGAAAATGTGCTGAGCGGTGTCAGACATCAGTCTTTTAATTTAAAATTCATTAATATAACAATACATGTTGATTAAAAACCAAATAATTATTTCTCAGAAGGAGCTGAATAATAACCACTCAGTCATTAATCTTGATTTTAACGTTAAAAACAAAGAGATTATGTGGTGCAGCTGCTAGAAAATACTCATAGAAGTGGATTTAGAATAACATTTTGTTTTTGTAAATCCTATATGGAGAGAATCAGTCAAGGAAAAAGGTTCTATTGAAAAGTGCCTTTCATGGTCACTGCACGCATAATGCTTGACTGTCACCACCTTACCTTCCACTGTTGCCTTGACAGATATATAGTAGCAGGCTGATCTGCAAAGTTGTTGCTTGAAGGTTGATGTCATGTGTGAATTTTAACACTATAGCAGCCATATTAATAGCAAGACAGCAGATATAATAATAGTCTATAATTTTCTAGTTCGTTTATGGTGGTTTGTTTGTGTGTGTGCATGGTGGTGTCTTTGGGATTTGGTGTGATGTGACAACTGCACTGTGTGGAGAGTGTTTTGCATATTTAGTTTATCCAAGCAATCAGTCCAGCACAATAGAGTCCTATAGTGAAGGTGACTCTTTTTACCTGAAGTCAGCTTTGAAATGTATTTGTCCTAAATTGATTATATAGCACTGATCAATAGAAATGCTTTAAAGGACCGTGTGTATCATGTGTGACATTGAGCTTCAATTGAATTGGACAGACTTGGCCATATGGAAGCTTGAGATGGCTCATTTTCATCACCTTTATTAGATCTAGAGAGATTGTTAACATATCTCAATATCAACTTGTTTATTTTTGAAAACACTTTACATGACTTGGTGCTCATCCGGGTGGAACTAGCAATTATTTTCATCGCTGATAATCTGTCAATAATTTTTTTTGATTGATAATTTTGTCTATAAAGTGCCATAATGGACAATGCCCATCACAGGTTACCATATACCATACCGTATCTTAAAATTGCTTCTGTAGTCTGAACAGCAGCCAAAACATCCCCAAAGTTTTTATTTTATAATGACATAAAACAGAGAAAACCAAGCAAATCTTAGCATTTATGTAGCTGAAACCAGTAAATGTTTTACTTACTGACCAACTAAAACAAGTAATTGAATATCAAAATTATAGTCGATCAAATTGCTGTCAGTTGACTAATCATTTAATCAACTTATTGTTTCAGCACCAGTGCTCAAATGGCATTATAAGTCATTGTAAGCACATTATGAGTGCATTGAAGTCATAGCATGATATAATGTGGGAGCTTCATACTTGGAATAACTTTATTTTTAAGGATGTACTTAACTGCATGTAATTTTCTTATATTTATGTCTAAAGATATTTGTCTGATGATCATCAGTGATTCCACTTTCCATCACAATGCTGTGTCCCACTCTTGCCTCATGTCTGCTGCATCAGAAGCTCATTTCCCCTCATCACTGCACCACAGGGATTTGAAGAAGACAGATTATTTGCTTGACAGCCCTGTATCTGCTGGAACAGTTTCAACATCTCACGTCAGTGTGTTTGAAATGTGAGTGCTCATCAGCAATGAAGAGCACAGAATGATGAGTTGTTGTCATATCACACATCATGTTTCAGGTCAGTGAGATGGATGTTTTTATTTGGGTCGGGGCGGTCGGGGAGATGTCAAGGAAGAGCCAAATCACCTTTGGTTCGAGAAGATAGCTCATTAAAGAGATCAAGTGAAAGAACTGTGGAAAAAGTGGGCCAGTTATAGTGGTGGAAAGCATGGTCAGTCTGACAGCCCATTTCTTTTGGATCTCTGTGCCTTGATTTATTTGGAGAAGCCATAACCAAGCTGTATCATTATGACTCATAAACTGGCATACATAGTCCCTGTGTAGAAGGCAAATTGAACTTGCCCTTAAAACCTTGCACACAAACATTTACATATTTTTCCTCCACTGACGTTCAGCTGCACACTGCACTTTAAACCCATGCCTACTGCCAGTGCAGGCAGTATAATGAAGGCAGCCATAATAACAGGCCATTCAAATGGTCACCTAGACCTTTTCTTGTGTCTTAACATGCACAAACCGACAGATGATGTCATATGAAAGATGTATGTGGATTGTTCAGAGAAATTCAAAGCCATTGCACTCAGAGACAAGCTAGACACGGCAGATTTGTCAGGGCATTATTCTGCTTTTGTCCGTTTGTGCACTTGTCTCATTCAGGCAAATGACTTCATATTCAAAGGGTTTCACCCATAGAATTAATTGCAGTTTCATTAGGGAGAGAAATGGAAGGAGAACATTAATAATGGACACACACGCACACACACACAATGG
The DNA here is from genome assembly GCA_900302535.1 of Neoniphon sammara. Classification (NCBI taxonomy): domain Eukaryota; kingdom Metazoa; phylum Chordata; class Actinopteri; order Holocentriformes; family Holocentridae; genus Neoniphon; species Neoniphon sammara. The sequence continues at coordinate 11,992 of OMKZ01018158.1, read as the reverse complement.
ATAGAAGGGCTCATCACTATGCAGCCCTTGCTTTGCAGCATCAGGGTCTGCCTGTTACTTTTAGCGGGACAGTTTCCTCCCCTGTGGCGCAAAATGGCCATCATTTGTTGCTTGCTCTGATCCTCAGCATCACATGTCTGTCTGTAATGCTTTAAAAGTATTTTTTCATTTGGCCAAACCCTCAAGTAGCTATGCTTTACTATAAAAAGCTTGCACTTGTTCTATCTCAATGCGTTATCTCATTTAGGGGTAATAAAATAAGAATCATGTACACTGCAGGCTGGGGTGAGTGCTACTTTTTACGCTTGTAATCCATTTCAGTGACTTCACTCTTGATACATTTGAAGTCACTGACATTTTAGCAATCGTATATCTAAACTCCATTACACAGCCTGTGATGTGGTAATGCACAAAATTTTGCCATTTTGGTCCTAATTAGGATTTTGGAATGTGAAAGAAAAAAACCTGTTTATCCACATGCAAGAGGTGTGCCTTCACTCAGATGAGGAATCTTGTATGACTTCTTGTTTTTGGCTCTCTAAGAATTGCATAGGCTGGATTTCAAATCTCGTCTTCGGAACAATCCTTATTCTGTCGTTCGCTTGGCTATCAAGTAACCTGGAATCCTAGTGTAGCTCAGCCGGTAGTTATGAATTCTGGTTTTGTCTTACCAGCTTGCCCTTCCTCCCTTCCCCCAGTCCTCCCATGTTGTTGTCCATGGAGACTGTAGTGGCTTGTTTGTGCTGTGTGCTGTGGCCCGGTGGCTGCCTGGCTGCTCAGCCATGATTAATTCAGGCAGGCCTCAGGGGTGAACAGCCAGGGTAGGTTACCCAGCCAGGGATCTGGTGTCTAGCTGCCACAAAGACACTAGCTTATAGGCTAAATGTTGGAGCAGGGAGACTGCAGAACCCACCTGGGCTGGAGCACAGGCTGGGCCCGGCAACCATGTCGCACCTGTCCCTGAGTCCGTACAATGTAAATAAGTGAATGACAAAATAATTGAATAAATTGAATCACTGTAAATACCTTTGTCATGCATCAGTAGACACATTAATTGGTGTCACACAAATGGGAAGTAGCTTGTTTTTTTTTCTTTTCCATTGACTCCAAAATACCAAATATGGTTGTTGATCGAGGACGAGATATTTGTGTCGATCGCGCTCGTCTGTCCATAATGTGATGGTAAATGCATTTTTTGATGAAGCTGGAGGCTAGAAGCAGAGAATGATTAAAAAGGTTTTGAAATATGTCACCTGCCACCTCTAGATTAATCTAATTGGCTCTTGTTTGGTCCCACTGGGACCTCAGGTCAGGACACTTTGTTTGGTAATCATCTTTTTCTGTATTCTTGTCCTAATGTTCAGTAGGAATGGGCACAGGCCCTTTTTAAACAAGTCCAAAGTCCCCTGGCTGTGTGTTGGTGATGTTTATAGACTGATTTTCATGTCCAGAGGGCTTGTGTTTTGCAAAGGTGGTGTAATATTTTTGCAGTGCCTGAAAAAGGAAGAGAGGTCCAGCCTACATGTTGTAATATATGTCGAATCATAGGCTTCTTGAAAGTCTGTGTACACACTTGGCCGTACAGCTGGCACTGCAGAGGTACCTTCAGTACCTTGGCTGAGTTATGTGACCCTTGATAATTAAATTCCCACATTGTTTATTGTGACATTTGACAAAGTATCCACAAAAATTGATTTGGCACCGTTTGTCTTCTCTGCCTCTGACTTGGCAGAAGAGGCAGAGTGATGTGTCAGGTTTTCCTTGAGTTGTATCACTTGCCGTTATTTTTCTTCTGCTAGATGATTAAACGTACACAATTGATATAAATCCCTTCTCTTTGTATGTACAGTAGAGTGCTTCATAAGATTCATGCAAACAAAAAAAATGTCATGGGAAGTGCAGATTTTGTCATGTGATGATTTCAGGTGCTCATCTTAGCTCTGTTCTCATGTCCATCTCATATTTTTGGCTTAGGCCTAAATATAGTTTTTAATTAGAATGGATGGTCATAAAATGTTAACCTCCTCCAACATCCTTTGTCACATTTCACTCTAAAACCACACAGTACTTCAGTGGTTTTGGGGGCCTCTTACCTTTGATAAAACAGTTCCAAAAACTGTCTAGTAAGTAACTGGCCAGCAGGACAGTAAATTATTAAAAATAATAACAGCTTGGCCTACTTTAAGCCTGTAAGTCAGGGCTTTTACTTAATCAAGGCAGAACTCTTCATTTCCAATGCAATTTAAGATTGACTTTTACATTTTTATTGATCAGATTTAAGGCATGTTTTGGACTAGTGCCTCGCTGTATCTAGAGCCAAACCACAACCTGTGATCCTTGAGCAATGCTCTTTTGGTTGTTCCCAATTCTAGGCTGAAACTGTAATCAAAAATTTTCCGCTACGGGCACCTAAGCTTTGGAAGGACAGACCAGCATTTGACCAGCTTAGCCAACTGGTTAAGGTTTGCTTTTATGGTCTTTCTGATATTTTTATTCTTTAATTCTTTATTTATACTTTGCACCTTTGCCCTTTAGAATTTCATATATGTAATTATAAAACTCTTTATTTTTGTTTTGTTAGTGCTCTATTATTATTATCGGAGCTAACTGAGCCAAGGGCCTGGCTAGATCAGTATTCTTCTGGTTTACTTGTGTAAAGTTTTTGTTTGATGCAGAAAGAAATTGCTCTTCTTCGCTATTTGATATAGAATTACACTTTTCTTTTCTTATCAGTGGTGGTCTGTATATGATTTTTTGCAGTTGCATTACTGGTCATCTGTGATGTTTTGGTTTCTGTACTCATTGCTGCATTTTGTAGCAATGAGCCTAGTAATGAGAGACATTAATCTGTGATGTTATACAGTCACTGAGAATCATCTGGCATAGTTGGTTAAGGTGGATAGTGGTACATGTAATTATTTTTGTGAGGTTAAGTGGGGATTTTTTTGGCAGAGTACTGCCATGAGATAAAGCACATTTGAATATGAAATCTCAAAGTTTCCCTGTGTGGTCAAAGCCGTGCCTTTCACAAAAGATGCTACTGAATTAGTTCCAACATGCACACTTTAATAAAAATACAGAATTGGGTCTTGTTTCTCTGGATTTTTTTATTTTTATTTTTTTGGTCAAGTAAATCATTCACTTTTGTAGCCTACTGAAGTTTTACTTGATCTCTGACTATTGGAACTGCACTTAGCCAGTTCGATCATTAATAGCACAAATGACATTCCTGTGAAATACACATTCAAGTTTGAGTTTGCTTGCTGACAAACACAGATTCCCCACAAGTCAGCCCTCCCAAACAGACTGGAGGATGAACACCACAGGCCGCACAGACTGTGGTCTGGCTCTCTGTCCCCATTCTCATCTTTGTTCTCTATCTCCTCAGTCAACTGACTCTGATGGATGGGTGACTCGCCTACAGTGTCAGGCGCATAAATCAGTTGTTACTGTGGCAAACTGGCACCCAACATCCATTAATGGCAGACCTAGCTGCAATCACGGCGGCATCCATCCACCCCCAAGTTCATATATATCACTCCGTAGAAAACTCTGTGATTTATCTCCAACTTGCTAAGGGAGAAAAGGGAAAGGAGAGGTTGCCAGTGGGTTATTAGATAGCATTAATTCATATGTTTTTACTTTGACACTGACTTAGAGTAGGACACATTTTCTGTAAATTCACATGTTTTTTAAGAGCTGGGTGTTGATGTGACTTTTAGGCACATCTTGAACTTGAGCACATTGTAAGTCAAAGTGCAGGTTTGTTTTGTGCCAGCAATAATAAACAGAGCCTCAAAGAGCCAAATAAGTCATGTTTTGCTGTCACATGCTGTTGGTCCACATACTTGAAGTGCAGAGTCATGTCACAAGGGCAACAACTAAACATGAGTTTTTAATGGATTCTGTAGCTATAAAAGTTAGTTTGTTTGTAATAGTTGTTGTAAATGGTAGTCAGTTGTTTAAAATAGACATGTACATTATTCATTAGGGGTGAAATGGTTGACCCTTTTCACGGTTTGGTTTGCACCTCAGTTTTTAGGTCACAGTTCAGTTTGGATCACAGTTTGGCTTGGAAAAAAAATCAAATTCTTTGTTTTTAATAATTTTAAATTTATGCTAACAGTTGAACACAAAAAGTTGAATGGAGCTTTTGCCAATGTTTTGTAAAGGTTGTGCAACGTAGCTACAGAAAGTATTTGTATGCAGCTCGTGGAAAAGAAAATCAGGCCTAACATTGTCAATCAAAAGTAGTACTGAATGAGTGTTCTACATTATGATTGTATTTGCTGTAATTTTACATTGTGCACAAAAAAAAACAAAAAACAAAAAACATTCGGTGCACCAAACAGAGGGCTGCATCATGGTTTTGAGCTGCAAAGTCGTTAGTCCCCTATTATGTATTTAAATGGAAAATGCCTGCTAAAACGATATCTTACATTTAAATTTTTTAGTGAAAAGATATTATGTAGCTGGTGCTTTGAGCACAAATACTTGTTAAGGCATCAGGTTTGCCTTACGAAGATCAAATAAGGTCATAACATACAGTAGCTACTGTCATTAGATATCATCCTGGGAATATAAAGTTCAGTGGGCTTTCTTTCTTAGATTTTATTGATTTTTAGTCTGAGCTAAGCACCTGGTCAACTTATTTTGTGGATGTGCATATACTGCCCTTTTTCTACTGTGAGACTTGTCAAGAGAGAGTAAACTGTACATGGGATGATGTTAAAGGGACTGAGGATGACTGGAGGTGGCGTCCGTGTCACTGTCATCATGGCTTTATCTCCTGTCCTGTTAGGATGTGGTGGCAGCAAGGTTATCCCAGTTTCACCACTCTCCCTCACTCCCTCACACACACACACACACACACACACACACACACAGACAGACTCACACATACACTCACAGTTAATCCGCCTTCACTCACTTTAATGGGACAGTTTCCATCAAATAGGGTGGAGGATTTATTTATATCATTCCCAGGGCCCAATCATATTGTTTTCACATCCAGCCTGTCTAATGGCAAACTGTGGCTATCACACTTAATTTTTTTTTCTGTCCAGTCCCACCTCCGCGATTCCAGACCTCACAGCCTTCTTCACAATATTAATATTGACATCAACATTGTTATTTTCCTTATCACTTTCTATTAGGCAGGATTCAATAATAAAAATGTCATCAAAACTATTAAGCAGTGACAAATTATGACATTTATGGCTCATACAATTTATTTTCAGACACAAAGAGCATTACTCCTTTGCAGCAGAGCAAGCTTTCTATCTCACCACCCTCTGGAGATAAGCATTACCTGTAACTAATGGGGTCAAATCCATTTACCTTCTTCCTTGCTGCCATGAGTGATAAGATTTCCTGTTATTGATGCAAAACAATGTCCTGTATCACTGCTAAACAGAACTATTTATGTGTAAAGTCCTCTCACATGCCACAATGAAAAGAAATGTATTTATGGGTATTGAAGACCCCAAGATGTTGTCTGTAAAAACTTCAAAACAGTGCATGGCAGCTACTATGAGATATTTTTAGGCTGAATTAGCCTAGATTGGCTGAAATCTGTAGGATATCCAACCAGAAAATTAATTTCAACTTACTGTAGAGGTCTGGTCTGGCAGGCAGTGTCAGTTGGTGTTAGTGCACTGTGGTCTCTCACAGGATTAAAAGGCCTCCAGATATTCTCACTGTTTCTGTCTGGATGTCTAGTTCTGTTTCTGTGAAAAGAGGAATGGTCAAATGGTCTGTCTGTTGAGCCCTGTCTGCCTGTGCTCTGTATTTATCTCAGTTTATCAAGCCTCACTGTAAACATTAACCTGTACAAGAGGGCAGGGAAATACGGATAAAATCAAATATCACAATATGTTTGACTGAATATCTTAATGTCAACATTGTGATGATATTGTAGGCGTGACTATTGGTGCTTTCAGAAGATATTTACACGCAAGATTTTTGATAAACAATCACTAGTAATGTGGATATGATGACCAAGAGGGTAGAGGCAAACTGATAGAAACCTCTGTTTCACCCTTGAACTTTAATGACCACACACACACACACACCTGTTTACAGCTCTTGTTATATTGTTGTGATAATAAAGAAATAATTCATTTCACGTTTGTGTGTTTAGGGTTGGGGTCATGTCTTTGCCGATTGACTGACATTGAACTCTTGTGTCTCTCTCCTCGACTCCCCTCCCCTCCTGCTGCACATGCCCTTTTTCTTCCCTGACTCTCCTCCAGTTGGTGGGTGGCCAGTTTGACCTGGAGATGAACTTCATCATCCAGGAGCCGGAGAGCATCGTGTGCATGGTGGAGCTGCTCGACAAGTGTGAACCCACTTGCCAGGCTGAGGTCTGGAGCATCTTCACTGCCATTCTCAAGAAGAGCGTCTGCAACCTGCAGGCTTGCACTGACGTGGGTCTCATCCAGCTGGTGCTCCAGCGTATTTCCACCACTGACAGCATGATCGCAGGTACTGAGAGCTGCACCTTATGCACACAGCTCTCTCTTTCAAGTTTTCACCAATGTAATCAACCTGTTCGTCTGACCTTTGGTCTCCTGCTCATCGTAGGTCATTTCATTTTTGGATTTTTTTAAGAACAGCAGAGAAGTGTGTTGATTAGGGAGACTGTCCTTCAACTGGGTTCAAGCCCCCATGACAGCAAACGTCTGCCCCTGAAGCCCTTGCAGCTTCAGGGGTGATCTTCTGTAGCTGAGCCCTTGCTTTGACCTCTCTTCGGAGAGGGGGGAGGGGAGGGCAAGCTAAAAGATGAATTTCAACTTTGAGAATCAATAGAGTATCCCAAATAATGAAGCCTCTCTCCCTGAATGCGGTAGGTAACCTCATGATTTGGCCCCCCTGTCGTTCCTGGCTTAAGGATAGATGTGATGTATTGCAGTGAATGAGGGCACAATCATCCTGCATTGTCTCGCCTGAGTCTCAATCTAGTCTGTTGCCCATCTACAAATTAGTCTGAATTAATCCTACAGTGTTCGGCTCAATGAACATTTGCCAGCTAGAACAGCGCTGGCCTGGAGGGAATGTTCAGTCAAGCAAGGAATATGTAGCCCAGCAGTAACTAGGCGGGTGAAAATAATGGTTTTAGTAATATTCAGCACAGCACAGCAAACCCATGTCTGCTAACGCGCTCTCAAGCTCTGTCCCAAGAGCTGTCTAATAGAAAGGACGTAAAAGTCGTTCTATTGCAAAGAAATCCTGTGCTTTAAGGATTCACATTTACTAATTGGCTCATACACAGGCATAACAAAGTAAAGTTAAAGCTGATCAATCAGTCTTTTAGCTCTGAGCTCAATGACTTAAGTACCATGTGTTGTGCTTAGCTCTGCCGTTTCTGATACCGTCTTTTATCGTCTTCACACAACTGAGCTGATCTGAAATACGGCTTGCACAGGCCAGCGCTGAACAGCTGAACTTGGATCGGCAAAGTTCACTTATGTGGAAAAGGCCTGCTGTATAAAACTGTTCCTCATACTCCAGCTTAAGGGTAATGGTATGTGCACACTTGTGTCCACATCTGACACCACACTCTCTCATTAGTCAGCAGCGGCTGATGGAAGGACACACAGAGGCTTATCTCTTTATTTTAAGTCCTCTACTTTTTTCAGTCAGATCCTGCTCATCCTCCTGTTTATCCTGCACACTCCCTTTTTAGAGTTACTTGCTTTGTGCTGGCTTTGACATCACTGCGATATCTTAAATTTAGACCGTCAAGATGCCAATAAAGTTTTTATACTTTAGTGAGAGTGTGAGGAATTGTGAGATTGGATCTTTTAAAAATAGGCCTGTGGAGAAAAACTAGTTAAAAGGCAGAATGTACCACCCAGCTTGTATGTTTAACCTCTGGTCTCTGCTCTGTGTGTGTGTGTGTGTGTGTGTGTGTGTGTGTGTGTGTGTGTGTGTTTCTTGCAGATTTGCTGGTGGACATGTTGGGGGTGCTGGCCAGCTACAGCATCACAGTGAAAGAGCTGAAGCTTTTCTTCAGCAAAGTGCAAGGGGAGAAAGGCCAGTGGGTGAGTCAGAGTCATGACACGGTGATCTGTCTTGTTGGTTGTCTGGGACTAGCATGAGGAATGTGCCAGCAACACTTCAGCTGTTGACTTCCTGCAGTCCTGTGCCCCCTCCACAGAGAAGAGATAGATCATATCAAATCAAACTGTTACTCAACAGTGGTCTTGGATCAGCAGCACTGCTATATAATTGATATTAAATTGAATAGTTGAATGAGATTACCCAAAAGCTCTGAATCCAGATTTTCTTTTTTTTCCACTCTGTGTCTTTACTGACATTAAAACATTAATTTGCACATAATCCTGATCTTTTTTTTAGATTTGGATTCTGTTACATTTGAAAATCCAAACCAAGTACTTCACAAGCCGTTGTCACAGAGAAATTTGTTTCCTAAATTAGTTATTTTTAGCTCCCTGCCTAGACAAGCTGAGCTGGTCTGTCAGTATAACAAATAGAGGGGAATCGCCCCAGTGAACTAAAGATAGTGCATGATATGTGTGTATGATAGATAAGTCACTACATGCGAACTGAACCAGTGGCACAGGAGAGGCAGATGAAGCGTGCGAGAGAGTAACCCATTGATCAGCGAGACTAATCAAGTTGTCAAGGAAATAGGCCAAGTTGCTTTTGTGCTTCTGAAGTTCATTTCACTCTCCCACTCCCAAACAACTCTTGCCACTGCTTCTCTCTTCTCATCTTTGTGAAATATTATCCTGGGGAGTGGGGGTGGATGGGATGAGCATTGAACCTACCTATGAAATATTATGTCGCTGTTTACTGTAGAATTAACAGCAACTGAGATGATAACCTTATGGAAAAAGTTATAATAATAGGAATAATAGGAATTTTTATCATGAGATCAAAATCCAATATTAGAGCTCAGTGTGTTTGAGCAACATATTTTTGGAGGGCTGTAGACTTTGAAGACTTCAGTGCATATCACTTACACACCATCGTCAACGAGACTATAAAGTAAATGAAGATACTGATGTCTCAGTCTGCCGCTCTAGTAAATCCCTCTGGATGTTCATGTCTGATAAGGAGAGGTAAATTTAGAACAAGCAGTGAAGAGACATTGAGCATTTTGGCATAATAGTGACCTTGTGTTGTGTGTGTGTGTGTGCGCGCGCGCCTGTGCTTGCTCTTAAGCATTTGTGGCTGCACATTTGTAAGTGTGCAGCTGGGGTTCATGTGCATTGTTGTGTGTGTGCATACACTTCCAGTTGTCTAAAGTGATCCGTGTTTGTGCTGTGTTCTTCCATCAGCCGCCTCACGCCGTGAAGCTGCTGTCAGTGCTGAAGTACATGGCCCACAGGAATGGTCCCGACTCCTTCTTCAGCTTTCCAGGGAAAAGTGCGGCCGTGAGTATACTATGAAGATTAGTACTAACTTATCAACACACAGGATGTGATGTTACTATCCTTGGTGCCATAATCTAGGGTGAGCCTTCCTATTGAGGCCCAATTCAGAGTTTCACACAATGTTAAACTATGATATAAATACCAGTACCACAGAAGATAAGAAGCTATGCCATCATAAATCTACAGGGCCATAAGGCAGGCAGCAGCATTCTACAGCTGCCTACTTCAACTTTCAGGGCGAGTGAGGGTAGACAAGCCATTGGGGTTTTCAAGTGGGCACCACCCTCCTTCACCAATGTTTCATTGAATTTGGCACACGACACCTCAAGATGGCTCAACAGCGCACAATGCAACACGTTGTGTATCGCGCATAAGAGTAAAACACACTCTCTAAAGTTTGTCTTCATTTAGTCTGTGAGCTGGCAGCTAAGCCTGAGTTTTTAGCCGATGGACAGCAAGGTTTCCCCCGTTATTCATGCAACAGTGGTTAGCCACCCTGACAGGTGATCTGCCACCATTGTGGAAGAGAATATAAAAGCCCTCCAAAGATATTACACTTACATTCTATTTTCCTCTAGCACACAAAGAAATGAGGGACAGAAATAGTCCTCATGCTTTGAATTATCGGCCAGCTAAGAACCAAAACTATGGGTGGATGTGGAACCAAAATGAACAACTGTCCACAAAAAGATATAGGAAAAGCATTGGATGGACTTAAAATTTTTTATGATGTCACAGTTTAAATAAAGAAATCTTCAGTCAGTAACAGGTCCTATGATGTGATGTTTGAAAGGCAGCACATATATATATACATATATATGCTTTATACATTTTCTTAGTGGAATACATAGGAAAAAAAATTCTTTCACTACTAATAATTGATTCCTTGAGCCTGAGTGGCCATAATGATTTCTGTGAATTGTAGTGAAGTGTTTCTGAGCTGAGCCGGAGTTTGAGTTGAATTTGTAGATTGAATTGTAGAAATGTGGTTGAATTGTGAACAGGTTTACTTAAAGCCTCTTCCTTCCCATGGATATGGTGTATAATTGGGCCACAGACTTTTCTCCTTTTCAGTGCTTCTGCTGAGACACATTTTATCAATTAATTAATTTAAATTCTGCATAGCTTTTAGTCAATTTTGCTTAGAAGGATGACACATGAAGCTTTCATAATGGGCAACATGCACTTGGCATTAAATGCATAAAACACAATAATATTATTTTCAGAATCTGAAATAATTAAAGGCTATTCCACACTTCTGCCTCCAAAAAGTTTCTTAATTGCTTTGTACTGACAATACTGACAATGTTATGCCCACCGCTGAATGTGTACCATGGCAATATGTTCATTTTATTTACAAAATTATTCACAGATCCAACCACAGTGTTACATAGAAATTCATTCCCTTTATGATTTTATGGCATATTGTATGTATTGTCTTTACAGTTTATTAGCGTGCAGTGGAAAGGAGTTTAAACATGAGCTATTGCTCTGCGCAGGTGAACTTGCCTTCAACACCTCAAGTGTATATTTACATTTAATCATTTGACGCTTTTATCCAAAGCGAAGTGTATATATTTCAGGAGGCTGTTTATCCCCATGTGCACCTCCGAGCACCGTGCCACAGCACTTAAGTCTGTGTCTAAATCAGGCTCTATATGTGCATGTAGCTGTCAGCTACTGTATGTAACCTTCTATCACCATGGTGACAGTGCTTTGATGAGTGTGTGTGTGTGTGTGTGTGTGTGTGGAAGTCTGCCCTGTGGCTGTGGGCCTGATTTGGTTGATTTGAACTCTGTATTTGCGCTTGTCTGTGAGTTTGTTGTGCTGTGTCAGAGAGGAACACACATGCCTTCCTCTTCCTGTGTTTCCCTGCTAATGAGACAGGAAGGAAACACATACACACACGCACACGCACACACACACACACACACACACAAACACACAGACACACACACACACACACACACAGCACAAAACATTCTTTATGGCAGTGGTTTTCCATTTGCTGGATATTTCTTTGCCCAAAACTGTTTTTGTGGTGTAATGACATAAATTACCCCGCTCTTGGAGCGTTGACATACTGGCCTGCAGTCTTTTGCTCCGTTTAAAATACATTCACTTGGAAGGCTTTGTGAACATGAGGTAGCTAATAACTTGGATGTCAGATTTTGTTTGCTTACCCATTTTGATCTTCTGACACCCCGCCTTTGGGCTCTGCTGACCCAGTCTTTGAAAAATGCAGCTGTAGATCAAAACACACAAACATTGCAATTTGGGTATGAAGTGTCCTTGAGTTCCACAGCTGGCCACAAACCACGCATCAGGGTGTCATGTTCTGTTTTCTTATGTTGCTTTTTCCAACAGGCCATCGCTCTGCCTCCCATAGCAAAATGGCCATATCAAAATGGATTTACTTTCCACACCTGGCTCCGCATGGACCCTCTCAACAACATCAATGTTGACAAAGACAAGCCTTACCTGTACTGGTAAGTAACACCGGAACAGAACAGCTTTTTGACCAATTTTTATTTTTTTGTTTAAAACTACTTAATATGAAACACTGAACAGGAAAAATTTTGCCTATA